>CM026214.1:1756038-1948538 GCA_014839995.1 Xenentodon cancila | reverse complement strand
AGCGACTGACAGGTAGTGCGAATACGTCACCTTGTTTGTTGCTCTGTCGCAGCGCTGAACAAATACCGGCAGAGGCAATCTGATCAGCAACCGCTGCTGCCGCCCCTCGGAATCGCTCTCAGGCAGAGGCTCTGACCTACCCGGCTGCCGCCTCCCTCCTCGGACCGCCTCATTATTGTGGCGAGAGGATCGCCTGTATGAATAATCCCAAGCGTGATGTCAGCTGGGGTAACTGCCCCTAGTTGGTGTCACCCGCCCGGACGAGGATCGCCGGGGCTCCAGCGTTGAGCCAGGCCTGGGGGAGGGGCTCGCCTGGTGCCCAGACCTTTACACACAGTCCACCCAAACAGAATTGATAATAAAAATCATCACCAATGAATTTCATTGTCGACTATTGTTGGCAAAAAAAAAAACAAACAAAAACGAGTGAGGCATCTTCTGCCTTCCCATCTCTGCTGAGAGCTGCACGTGCAGCAGGTAAACAATACGGCGGCGGCTGATGCAACACCACGCCGCCCGGCAGCAAAGTTCGTTAAAAGATGTTTTTAACAATGTGACCATCTTTCTTGTCTTTCAATTTTTATTAGCACATCGTTTAAACAACCACATGCAAAACATAAAACGGAGATTATGAGTCCGAATCCGATTATTGGACAAATCGTTTGAGTAGTCGATGACCGATCGACCACCAGGATGGTCGCTGGAACAGTAGGATGAGATGAATTAAAATCATCATCGTAGAAATCTGTTGTTCTGGACGATTCTGAAGAGATTTCTATCCGGACTGAACATCAACTTTAAAAGTTTGATTATGGTCAACACCGACGTCACGATTACCCACACGGTGAAGCGTGTTGCATTTATTAAATCTAACAAAAAAGATGCGGTTGTTGGGTAATTCGATTCATTTCACAGCCTCGGCATTTTCACCTGACAAATATTGAAGAGGTTAAATACACATTTTGTAAATATTCTGTTAATGACAAATGCGTAAAAGCCCAGATTCCGGTCAGGAGGCGGTCCTCCTCCTACTCCGGTGGACTTCAGTGCCTGGACGCGGCTGTGTTTATGTTGCCGTGTGCCACGCCCCCCGGCTTACACTTACAGAAGCCCCCTTTATAACCTCATTTTTTCTCTGGAAAGAACAATGAGGCCCAAACTCAAAAAAAGCGCAGTTGCTTAGTTGCTAATCTGCGAGTACAGAAACAAACGGGTCTTGTTCAACTTAAAGCTTTCAGTCGAATCTCACCCCCACCACCCCCCCACCCCGACCTGCGAGAAAGAAAGCAAACAAAAGAGGACAGAACGATAGGAAGGGTACCAACTTAGAGCGTTGGAGGGTGTGGAAGAGGACGGGGGAGGAAGGGGAGGGGGGCGGCTTTCTGTCAACTGTTTACATCACCAGAGAGGAATCCCTGGAATACCACGGCCTGAACTCTCCCATGCCGTCGATCTGCTTCTGCGCTCGCTCCAGTCTCCGGTCGAGCACGTGAACCCCTGTTGGCCCATGCGTTGCTCGCGGACGTCCATGTCACAGAGCCTCATTAAAAGCTCCTTTCCACCAGTCGGCCTGATCAATACGGGAACTTGAACGCAGCTGCTCACATGTTCAACTCACTGCTTCGTGCATCAATATGCATGTTTCTGATTCAGGAAAGTAAACTTGCAGCTGCAGACAATGTTGTGTGCTCAAGACCAGTTGGGAAACTTCAAGTCAAAACAAGTCAAACTGGAGAAAGAATTCCTGTTGAGGGATTTCACAATAGCAGAGAGCAGTGTGCAAAGTCTGGCCGGTGTCGGCACAAGCTGGCAGGTTTGTTTACATTACAGGGACCTTCTGCAAAGAAACCACAGACGTTTCACGCTGAAGATCTCAAACAAAATCTGTCTGCAAAATGTAAACAACCTGCTTTGGTTCAACTCTTTCTGTTCTGTGAACTGATCAGAGGTCGTCAACGATTCCTGCGTTGTCTCCACCGGGCCAGCCGCCTAAATTCTTTTTCTCTACAAGCAAACAAATAACCAGGTCCGATTCTTCTTCATCCAACTTTGATGTTCAGGCAGCAGTTCGTACGAATGCAGAAGCAGACGTACAAGCAGTCAGAAACAACGAACGAGACGAAGGCAGGCGACAAGCAACCAAACAACAACCCTCCAACGAAAACGGGGGCTAAAAACAGTGCAGTTCCTCCACAGACCACTGGGGGCCGGCACGTTGGGCATGTTAATTTCACCAACCCGCCGCTCTGACTGGCTGCCGGTTGGTCTGGGAGGGTCCGAGGACAAACGTAGCCTGGAGCAGTCAGCTGGTAGAGACCGTCCATCGGCATAAACAGAGTTTCTGATCGTCACAGAACGGCATTTGAGACGGGAGCTGCTGCACACGTTCGCCCGCAGCTCCTCAGGCGTGGGTCAGCTGACGGCATGCGGCGCCACGCCGGATCATTTCAGATCCCTCCCACCTGCTGTCAATCACCCCACGACGCCCGACTGCAGCGATTCAAGCCCAGCTGAGAGGTCGCGGGTCACAGCAGAGCCCGGCCAGTCATTGTTTCAGGTGATTCAGATGCTGGAAGGTTTTTTTGAACAGATTTGTTTGAATTAATGTAAAATAAAGTTAGAAACATCATTATTAGCATTTGCAAAGCCAGTAACCGCTGCAGAAACATCATCTGAGTTAGCAGCAGAAAGTAACGGGGGCGGGACTTATCAGGGATGGCGGTGCAGAGAGGAAACCAACCGTAGTCTGCAGCTCGTGTTTAAAAACGCTCATCACGGTGGCCGACGAAGTCTGCAACCTTCTGGTTCGCCATATGAGGTCGCGGGGACTTCCTCGCCTTATGAGAAGTCAGGCCAGCAACCGTTTAGTGGTCACGTAGGACCACACCCGCGTCACACCCGTAACACACCCGCGTCACACCCGTAACACACCCGCGTCACACCCGTAACACACCCGCGTCACACCCGTAACACACCCGCGTCACACCTGTAACACACCCGCGTCACACCTGTAACACACCCGCGTCACACCTGTAACACACCCGTGCCACACGGACGGTTGCTGCCTACAAACGCCCCACGCGTCAGTGCTACAAACATACATCGAATCACAACACAAACCTGTAATTGGATCAACCCCAAAGACCTTATTCATGTGTTCATTCTTACCTGTAACTGCATCAACGCAAGCAGGTAACTAATTTACTGGAATAGAAATGCCAACATTTACAATCCAGTAACCACGGTAACGAGACCAGGTGTCAGAAATGTGGCAGAAATACGCGTCATTACTGAAAAAACCACCACCACAAAAACAAACCCACGTTTACAAACTATGCAAGCCTGAACTCTTCTTCGTTGGTTGATCTGGGGTTTGAACAGAGGTCACGGCGTGTGCCGCCGGTGAGCCAGCAGGGCGGGGACGCGTTGGTTTGTTTACGTTCGGGGGTCTAGAAGAACTCCATTCACAAATACCGGGAGGCCAACGGCCACCACGGAGGATGTTTACAGTGTCACGAGTACGCTTAGCGTGGGGGGGTCCGCGTGACGCGATGCTACAAGCGAAGTGGTCAACGTAAACGCCAGCGACCCCGCAGATGAGGTTGTCTGCTGGCAGCCGCAGAGGAATCTGGGCGGAATGACACCGGGTCGGCGATTAACGCGGCCGCGACCAGGAATGTCAACAAAGAAAACAGATTTGGAAACAGGATGCAGAGTTCCTGCTAACATGCTAAACACGTGGTGCTCGGGGCTCGCTAGCCCGCGTCGCCCCGCTGCTCCCGCGGCCACATGGTCCACTTACATCCGCGGCAGCTGCAGAGGAGGGGCGCCCCGCCGGAGGAACACTCCGTCCACGAACACCCCGTTTTTACCGAGACACCTCAGGTAGAAGTCCCCGCCGCCGCCGTCGTCGCTGGTGGTGAAGATCTCCAGGTGCCTCCGCGAGATGAAGCTGGAGTGGCCCATGCTCACGTCCACGGAGCCCTGGGAGGAGTTCCGGCCGATGGTCACCGAGCGCTTCTTCATCATGTATTCGAACTCACGGCCCTCGAGCCGGGCGACCGGCCCAGACGTCCCGCTCACCACGGACATGGTCGGGGGGAACCTGAAAGACGGCGGCGAAGAAACCGACGAGCCGGGCCCGCAGACCTTCAGAGGCGTTGAGTGGAACAAATGTACGAGAGGGGGATCAAATTCAAAAACGTGGAGGGGGACATGCGAGGCCAGGGACAGCGGCTCTCCGACCCACCGCCGAGAGAAAGGGAGCGGGGAGCGAGAGGCGGGCACGTCTCGGCGGACGGCCGAGCCCACCAATCACCATCCAGCACGGGCACGGCTCACCGCTCCCCGGCCAATCACGAGCGAGAGTCTGTCAGAGGACACAATCAAGGTCGGTTGCTGAATAGCAGGACGCGCACGATGCAGTCCGGACAGACAGAAGACGCGGCAGCGAGTGCGCGCAGCAGGGAGCGCGGATCGACCTGTTCGCACGTGCAAATCAGTCGCCGTAATCACGGCCGTTAAAGATAATCGATAATCCGCGATGGGGCATCGACCGCGGGGGAGGAGGCCCGAACCCTGCCAACGGAGGGACGTGCGCGGCGCGTTTGTACCGATTGAGACGTCATCGGTTCCACGGCGGTGCGGCACCGAACCCACGCTGCCCGCCGTCCTGCTCCACTACGGAATCCAGTCACGGGTTTCCACGATGCTCCTTTGCAGCAGCTTTTCTACTTTGTAATTACGAGGTCGGGACTCTTTTCCGTGACCTTTATGAGCGCTTTCAGGTGCCTGGACACTCCTCTCCCCCCGCAGCGGCCGCAGGAGCTTCCTCCCGCACGGGCTGCCAGAGCCCTCCGTCGTGGAGCCGGCGGACCCCGCTGTCCGCGGGCCACTTGTTTGTAAACACGGAGGGACTGGCCTTGCATAAGCGGCGTGGCTGCGCGTGCACATACACACGTGCAACTGATGACTTCCTTTTTTTACCGGCTACTCTTAAACTCCTGCACCTCCATGTTCCTGCAGCTGTTCAAAAACAAACGGTCCGTTTCTGTTCCCGTTTATGGCTGAATTAGAGAAAATACCAACATTCACCTCTGCGTGTGGGTTCTGCAAGTTTAGCTTCTTTTATCCAACTTTTTTATTTTTTTATTTATTCTTTTTATAAAATCTTCATGGACATAAACCCAAAGCAGTTTAGTTGTATAGCACATTTAATGCACAAACGACCTCAGAAGACCTCGAAATGTATTCAAATCAAGACACAGACTAAATAAAATGAGCACAAAAATACAAACTGAAGTTTCATCTAGTTAATTTTTTAATTCCGGCCCAGCGGCTGCACGATGACTGAAATACATTTCACCAAGCTTGGTTTTAATCATAAACGGAATAAAAAGATCCGTAAACTTCATCCGTCACGTAAACCGGCTGCCTCCTGTTCAGGGTCACGGGGGTCTGCTGAAACAGACTAACTTCTGAACCTTCTGGGTTGGGTTTTGCGGCCCTTTTGGTCCAGACGAATGATGCAAAACAAGAATGTTGAAAACTGTGGTAAATAAATACGTTTGACAACAACTGTTTCATTCTGATATTTTATATCACATACAAAAGTGTCCCAGTTCTTTTTTTTCTGAAGTTGTAGGAGGGAAGAGCTGCAGAAGACCCGGGGTTTCCACCACTGGAGGGAGACATCCACCTTTCCAGAAGCTTCGAGATGACATCATGAAATCGGCCATTTCAGCCTTTTAGGCTCAAGTGAAGCTCTGGTGTCAGATCATCACTTCATAACTTCCCAAAAGGGATTTTTGTCCATCTGCAGCCACCATACACAAGTGTGTATCTGCTCATTAGAGACAGAGCAGATTATCAGATAGCTAAGAGACTTGTAATCTGATTATTGATACAATCATACACTAATCAAGCTGATTAAACGCACCCTTGTACAGAGTCGTACACATGAATGCATTGGCAGAAACACCCATTTATTTATGTTGCTTCTCTGTTTCTTTCTACCTCCCAAACATTCGCTTGTCTGCTGGTGACGGACAGCTTTCACCCCGACAGCCTCCGATGCCCAGCAACCGCTCGTCACAGCCCTTTACGACCACATGGCTGTGATATGTTTCATCAGGCTGCACGAACAAGCCAGCATCGTACATTTCAACCTCTCGTCTCCTCGTTTTCACAGCAGCTCTCACGGGAGCCGCTGTCATGCACTGATGTGTACAGCTGTGATTAAGAGTGAAATGACATATAGCATCAAGACGGCTTCAGACAGAAGACGAGCTGAGCGGCAGCATTTCCATCCCTTTGAAGAGAAACCCATTACGCCTCTTCTCCATTTCCTCTCTCTGGGGCAGGAACCAAATGGGTGCATTAACAACACTCCCCAGGTCCGACGGGGACTAATGGTGCCTTGAGTGCTGATTAAGGCTGGGAAGACTTTGGCTGTGGAGGAGGAGTATTGGTTTCATCTCTGTTGACTTCCCAAGCACAAACTGAAGCGTGGATGTGCACTAGGGTTGCATTTTGCATCCTGCCTCTCCACATACCGGTCTGTATGTACCGAGAACATACCGAGAACGCTTGCTTTGGGTGGATCCTTCTGAAAAAACCTCAACAAAAACCAACAGTGCCAGTTTGGCTGGTTCAGTTTGGAGCAACAGCCTCACAAAGAACACACATCAGTCACTTTTAAGGAATGTTTAGTTACGCATTTCCAAAGCCTGTCCATCCATACACGAATGTTCAAAGACACGTACAGCGCAGAACGTTGAGAACAATAACACAACGTGTCCTGGTGGTGTTTTTAAACAGCTAGGTTCCTATTAAAGTTCAAAAAAATACATTTTGCACTCCACCAAAATCACTGCTCCCCAGTCTGCTGAGCAGTTATTTCAAACTCCACAGGGATTCGACAGATGCGCTCCTGGTCCTGGTCCTGGATCGGGATTCAGCTCTCATCCTTCAGTGTCTGAGAACCACAGGACGACACATTTAGGATTTCTGATGCAGTGTCCGCCACGTCCCGCCTCGTCCTGATGTGACAGTTTTGAAGGAATCCAGCACCTCATCCTGATTTGGTTCAGTCCAGCCTCGACTCCAACCTGAGTGTTTCTGGCGTCAGTCACAGTACGTCATTATTCGTTAGACTGAGCTCCTCCTCAGACACGGTGAGGTTCCCCATGTACCAGAAGATCCAGGGGATCAGGCTGAGGAAGATGAGCAGAGGCCCTGACAAGACAAAAAAGTCCCAGAAACTCAAAGGTGCAAAGATCCCGATTAAGAAGAGGAGGAGGCCCACGACGTCCAAGATCACAGCGAGGGACAGGAAGAGGATGGTGCACTTCCCCTGCTCCATGGCCAGGCCTGGAAAGGTGGACAGGTAGATGCCGTCAGACGGTGTGACCGGAGCGAGTTCCTTCACTAAAGTGCTTCCCCTGTGTCGAGGATCACGCTTTTTCACCGCAGCACGCCTTCCAATTCCTCCAGAGCACGAGACTCAGCAGTGAGACCGGCATCCAACCGCAGCAGAAGGCTGAGCTTCCCTTTAGCCCAGCTGGAGGTCCAACCTCATTCCTTCACAGGACTGACTTGTTTGACACCTTTTCTAGTCATCAGTGTGACGCAACAGCCACGTGTGTGAGCAGCGTGACGGATTGAAGCGGGTATATTCCATTATTAGCTGTTTGTGTTTACACAGCGATGAGTTCGCCGTTTTAAATCAGAGCCAGTAGCTCTAGGTCAGTAGGCTCTAGCTCATGAAGCTCCAACTATTACCTGCACCCCCACCCTGCATCTTTTATCAGATTGTTTAAAGCTCCGTCTGGGCTCAGACATTCATCCTTGGAATGCTCTTTGAATGGTTTTCTGCATGAATTTGTCATAAAATGTCATCTGATCTTCATCCAAGTCACAATAACAGACGAACGCAACATTCTTACGCCACAGTTATGTTATATTTTTTATATGACTTTACCAAACAGACCCATTAAACATTTACAGTTCTGGAGGAAAAACGTAGTGAACCTTCGTAGTTGATGGCTGGTTGAGCCTCAACAAGATCTGTCAGCATCTCTGGATCCCAGCTGCTCAATGTTCAGGAGGAATTCTGGACCGTTCCTCCCCCCACAGCTGCTTCATCTCAGACATATTTGAAGGATGTCAGGTGTGAACTGCTCAGTGCAGCTCATTCCACAGCATCTCGATAGGGTCCAGGTCTGGACTCTGATTGAACCGTTCCAGAAGCTGGATTTTCTTTTTCTGAAACCATGACTTACGCCTGTGTTTAGGATCATTATCCTGGAGGAGATTTTCGCAGACTTGGGATTTAAACTGTCCAGTCTACATAGCGGTGAATGAAGCCCGAATCGTGGTGCTCCTCCTCCAACCTTCACCGTTGGGATGATCTTTAGATGGTGTTAAGCTTTGTTTCATCAGATAACAAAACACAACTGATGGGAGCGCATATATGTTTTTTGGAAAGCCGTGGCTTCTTCTGTGCGTTTTGCCCGTTTAGGGACTTCCATACTCATGAACACAAGTGTCATAGTTGATGGTAACTAGTGTTACCTCACATCCGTTCTGATCAGATCTGTCCATCTTTATTTCAGATGTCGCTACCAACACCACTTCAGAAATGATGACTGTCTGAGCTGACATGAGCTTGAGTGGAGGTCTCCATGGGGCAACAGTCGCTTGGTCGCCGAGCAGCCAGTGACCACAGAGTGGCCTGGGTGAGAGAGCAACACACGGTGCGGGAAGTCAACCTGGAAGGCTCCTGAAATGGTCCCAGGTGAAGGTCGATCAACCAGAGCACCATGCCCCTAATTAGTCATAATTGTGTGGGTTTATATAATTTTACCTAATGAGGTACATACAAATTCACCCCTGTGCAGGTGTCATGGACGTGAACTCTATCTATGGTACCAAAACCGAACCAAACAGTTAGACATGTTAACGGGGAGGTCAGTGGAGACTGACTCCCTGTTGGCGCTGCCCCCAGTGGTCAGCAGAGGAACTGCCATTTCTACTGCCCGGGTCACGTCAGCCCAGGCCTCTGTACGGGGATGGGGGACCCCGGTCCTCCAGGGCTGCTCTCCTGCATGTTTTACTTCTTGTTATATTTATCCCTGAAATCAGCATGAAAGAGTGCATTTTGCTTTTGAGGTTTTTATTTGTTCTCCAAATGTTGACTAAATCACAATTCAAGCGCCACAATAACCGCATCCATCTATTGTGAAGTAGCAGAGCGGAAACAGACATGATGGAAACCTGTGCGCGAGCATCTTGTTTGACCAGCCCAGCCGCCACTATTTGTCCTCTCCGCCCTGCCCTGGCCTTTTATGACATATGTTCACAGTGGAGGGAGATATGGGTTTCCTGACTGTAACTGTTTTAATCTCGGTCAAAAGGAGCCGCCAGTCAGCTCCATATATTTATGGACGTGATTACAATGACCCGTGTTTGCTGAGCGCACCATCACATCACCAGTGAGACATCATCGGTGGTTTAAAGTCGGAAACTTTACCTCGACGTTAGTGTCCGTAAATGTGTCAGGTTTATCAGAGAGCAAACACACACCGCATCAGTGGGAGACGCACTGAAAACATCCAGGTGGAGCTGGGGAGCCGTGCGTGTTTAAGCAACACCACCCGCTGCGTCCAACCAGTCCGACCGGAGCTGCTCCTGCTTTGACTGCAAACATGACGCGCTTTTCTTCTCCCCAGTATCAGCAGGAGAAAGAAGAAAATGAAACTGAAGGAAAGGGAGAAAACAGAAGTATGATCCCGAAAAGAGACCGACGGCGGGATTTAAGTGTTGTTCCCGTTCATGTTAGGATTTAGATTCAATATTCCAAGAAAAGAGCAGGGTTGTAAAAACACACACACAGAAGACGGTTGTTGTGTGGTCTGATTTATGTTACAAAACAAGCTCATTTGTGAGAAAGAACCGCACAAGAAGAAAATAAAACCAAGTACATGAAACACCTCCACAGACTGAGTTGTATCTCAGTTCCGATGAGCGAGAGTAAAACAGCATTTTATTACATCGTGTCAAACTAAAAACACGCATTTTCATGGAAATAATCAGATGAGTCGTTAAAGAATAAACACAAGATCAACTGTACTTTTGTCTCTGTTGGGCCAGAGTTTCAGTCATTTCACAGACTTTCTAGAAACAGCTGTGCTGGTAGTCCCGCGTCCACGTGACCGACAAAACAAACCGTTTGGCTTCATTTGAAATGATTGACCAAGGAGGATCAAACTGGGGAGCTTCCAGCTTTCCCCGCAGATGCAATTCTTTCCAGGAAATGTTGCAAGGAGATTGAAACGTCACACCTGAGCACCGGGGATTAGGGCATTTATCGGGGTAAATCGGGTGTACGGCAGGTTTTTAAAGCCCCACAGCCTGGTCATATAAACTACACGTAAGAGGGTCGTTTTCAGTTAGTTTGGCTGATAACGCTGCAAAACACAGTAGATGACTATAACGTGACTGTTACTTACTATAAATAGAGTAAGGAAAAGCTCTGGACCCCCTAGACACTGTGACCGCACCCCACACCCCGCCCCATGCACCCCACACCCCGTGCATGGGATGGGGTGCATGGGATGGGGTGTGGGGTGCATTCGTGTTTATGAATTCAGAAATTCGGAGGTTTCTCTGGTTTAGTTGCAAGTTTTTTAAGGTCACAATTTGCGTGTTTTATCTTGCAAGTTTGTGAGTGTATAAAATCGAAAGATCTGTTTTTTTTTTAGTTTTTTTTTTTTAATTCGGAAGTTTATATGATCAGTAATTCTGAATGTTCTTTTCTAAATTTACAATTTTACAAAGAAAGAAATTCTGAGTGTTTCGTTTCAAATACACAGGTTTATAAGGGAAACGTTTGAGTTTATTTCACAGGCTGCTGTGCATTTTTTAAATCAAAAACTCCTAAGAGCCGTTAAACCTTCGCAGCCAGTCTCAGAACAACTTATGTTGCTGTCTCGTAATATAACAGATTAATGCATCAAATGAGACAGTTTTAAAGGCCCTGAACTCCCATAACACACCCGGGTTTAACAAAGTAAGGGTTCTTCAAACACAACTTTGCACTGGGTTCAAATTTAGGAACCTCAGATTAAAAACATCTGACTTCTGAAATATTTATGAAGGTCGGCTGAAGCCGGAAAAGACAAAAAGAGAGTCAGGTAGAGTCTGGGTTCTTCTCTTCATCTGGAGACTCCATGGTTCCATCGTATCCCTGGTTGTAGTAGGCTGTGGATTTGCCCCACGTCACCTTGCCGGACTTGTGTGCAGGCGACCCCGCCTGTCCGCAGTCCTCATCCTGCACGCATTTGACGCCCTCGTCGCCCTTCAGCTTCTGGCTCAGCCTCTCCGACAGCTTCCTGGCCAGCAGCGCGAAGCTGCTCCTCTTCCTCAGCCCGGAGTGTTCCGACACACGGACGTTGCCCACGTACCACATGAGCCAGCAGGCCAGGCTGAAGAAGACGATGAGGGAGCCGGTGTAGACCAGGAAGTCTCCATAGAAGCGGCCGTCCAGGCGCAGGTCCGCGAAGATCCCGATGAAGAGCAGAATCAGGCCGATCATGTCAAAGGCGACGGCGATCAGGAACAAGGGGAGGCAGCCTCCGACGCACTTGATCAGATCCATGCTGGAGCAGGTGGGCTGCAGGCAGGTGTAACGGCGGGATGCTTCATGGCTTGTACCTGAGCGGAGGCTGCGCACCTGTGCAGGAACGCCCCACCTCACACAGTCAAAACACACACACAGGCTCACTCTTTAACATATATTTGCTTGTCAAATACACAGACTGACTGGCGTGAACACTTCCCTGACACCATCCTTACCACAACTTGTGCCTGAAATCGTTTTATAAATATATATATATATAGAACACAAAATTGTATTAGAGTCTATTTGTGTTTGGTTTTTCTTGGTTTCTGACTCGCCCACTATGGTGTAATGATGACTTATCAACCTAAACATGAGCAAACATGAGCTCAAAAAGTGCAGAGTCTGTTTAGGAATGCACAAAACACAGGATTTTAGTAGGCGCACATACCCCAGATTGTGGGACTTTTTTGACATCACCTGCTCTGTCTTACATAAGTTTTCCTCATAAGGCCTTTACAGACAGCGGATTGGGAATTTACCTGTTGCTAAGTCCCGCCCCCTTGGTTACTGTCGCTAAAGCAGACAATCTGTGTTTACAGTTTTGCAGTGGGGATAGATTATGTAAAAAGTTTGCCTCAATATGATTTAGACAAATGTTTGAACACAAAAAAACCCAAATTTTCTCCAGGGTGATTCAAACAGGACTTATATATTGAGGGATATGAAGAAAATCTAAAAATAATACGGTTAAATTGGGGGTGAGGGTTCAGAAATCACGGTGCAACCAGAAGAACCTTCATCGTCCCGCAGTCACGACTGGTGACCAACGTCCAGGATCCAGTTCTGCAGAACGACTGATTAAATAAGTTTAGGCAACGTTAGCAGAGTCTGAAGCATTAGTGCTTTGATTTATCTTGGAACAAATGTGAACATCCTTGATGATCTCCTGGACATTAAGTTGGCAGATGAACCTAAAGCAGATATTTAGCTGTTTTGTTTGGATTTAGGAAATGAAATACATTTTTATTATTTAATTATTTATTTATTTTTTTGCATAAACTTCATAAGACAGATCAGTTCAGGATCTTCCCTTGGAGCGGATACTCGACAGCCATTGGCTCACCTTCATTTAGGGGCGGGGCTCCAACGTCAGAATCCAACATGGCTACTTCCCCATCAACAAATAAGCACTCAGTTCATTTGTTTATAACAGTTTAATCTTCTATCATTGACATGAACTCAGTCATACTTGTAGTACTGTTAACCTTTAATCGGTGGACTTGTGGGGACCGCATGAATCCTACTGGACTGGTCTGGTCCTCGTCTGTCACCAGTTGACACAAAACCATCTAAAGTCTTGGGCTCATACTGTCTGCAAATAAATCGAAACGAGTCCACGTGAGAGTCACTGCATTTCTTCTAGTATTTTTCACGTGGTAGCCTTTCCCTCCGATGGGAGGTTGTCGACATCCCTCCGTATTTCTAGCTGGTCCTGACTGAGTCCAGTCCGACCCTCCCGGTGAGCTGGAAGCATCAGTCACTCGTTTCTAACGGTTTACCGGGTTACTGTGGGACTGCTTCGAATTCAGGGACGTTACACATTCATGAAGCTTCCTCCTCATCTATGTGGACTTTGTCTGAGCTGTGAGGGAAGTTCGTCTGAACAAAGCCTGCACTTTCAGACTGTTCCTCTTTTACAGCTGCTAAATGTCACGTAAAACATTCCTAAACTGGTACTGGATAGTCCTAAATACTCTTTAAACCCTAAACGCATTATTCCTACCCTGCTAACCTGTCTTATTTTAGAAGTGAGAGGCACAGACATATAAAAGAGTTCATTTTCAAGTACCACCAACTACATGCATCACATTCAACAGTTGCTGCTCTGAATAAAACAAACAAACAAACAAAAAACAGCGGAAAGTTGTAATAATAGCACTTGGTTAAACTTCAATGTTCTGCACAGTCCAGTGGAGGTCTCCACACATATCTATGGGACATTCTGTTGGCCACAACAGTTAATGAGTAAGGTGTCTTAAATGCAGTCATTTGGAGGTGTGTCTCAGGTCCTCGATGCGTTTTTGGTCAAACGTGTTTGAATCAAAATCATGGGAACATTTTGGCGACTGCCGGAGATAATTCAATGTGTCTCTGGAGCTTTTCTCATGAAAACATCTTCAAAAAGAGCCGCGTGAGCTGAGACTCGAGGGGGCCGCGGAGGAGAATGATAACTGGAGGTAGATCTGCGCCAGCGAGTCCATACTCAGGGAGTCCCCGGTGTACACAGCTATAATCAATAAGAGCTGACATAACCACTATCGATCGCAGTCATTTAAATGTAACTGTGTCTGCCGTGCTGAAGAGGACATCACAGTGAGTCCTGGATATGACGGGGCTACTGACAGTTTCCTGCTTTATAACATTCGAATCCTATTTAAATCTGATGTTTTCAGGCTGCACTAGTCAAGTCTTCACACTTTACATAATTCAAGGCTGACTGCATTCAGATTCAAAGTTTCCCTTCCAGAGGATCGGTTCCACCACAGGGATCTTAATGGATGCTACGAGACACAGCAAACCGGAAAGTGACAATTATAAACTCTTTTAATTATTCATGATTCGGCAAATGCTGAAGCCCACAGCTTTTGGAAGCCCTCCTTGTCCACTTCTCTCTCTCATAGCTGTTCAGGAGGACCCTTTGTTCTCCATCTCCAACTCTAAATTGTCAGTGAATTTTTGTCCTTGTGCTCTCGCGTTCTCATCAACAGCTCATGCCATGCACAGTTAGGCCTGCGACAGTGTCAAGCCTGGTAAATCAGAGAAGTTAACATAAACGGCATCACGCTGAGTCGTACAATAAGTAAATCCTGAAGAGAATTCCATGCTGGAAACATATGCTTTAATAAAGGTGCCATCAAAGCAGCTCGCGCTGAATAATTTCCAATCAGCAGGTTTTCTGGGAAAAACATCCACGCCCATGACGTCACAGGTTGAACGTCGGCGGCCTGTGGTAACTGAGAGGTCTCTTGATAGTCGACCGCTTCCTGTTTTCCTTGGTGATGGGAATTAGGACCACACCCACCACAAAAACCATCAAGCCAATGGACACCAGGACCGGACCCAGGATGTTGGTGACCTCCCTGCAGTGGCCGGCAAAGTACAAGGCACTGATGATGATGCCGCAGACCAGGAAGCTTCCCCCGGTGGACATGAGGTGGATAGGGAACCAGAAGACCTCACACTTGCCGCGGGGGGTCTCCGTGGTCCAGAGGGACTCGCTGCGGGACAGGCTGAAGACAGTGCTCGCCGTGTGGCTCGGGGGGGTCAGCTGATCCCTGGACTGGGACAGCGTGCACTCCCCCAGGGGGATGTTCTCTGGGCTGCCCGACATGACCTCCAGGGCTCTGTGGAGGCATTAGAGTCTGTAAGGGCATTTATGTCACAGTTTCTAAAGCTGCAAGGTCATACAATGATCATTTAGGTCTTTCTTTTTATAAGATCAAGTAAGGTGAGAGATTCCATCTACACTCTCAGTTCAAAATGTAACAAACCTTCAACATGAATTTCTAACAGAGTTTTAGTCACATAAAATCAAGCCCAGCTGCTTCTCAACGGTCTTCTTTACAGTTTTCCTTCGGTTCACGAACGTTGGCGTTGCGGGTCTCTGAGGTCCCACCACAGCATATCCACCAGGCTGAGGTCTGACGCTGGTCTGGACCCTCGCTACACCTTGAGTCTTTTACTTTCAGCCACTCTGATGGAGGTCTGCTGCTGTGTTTGGGATCATTTCCTGTCACATGGCCCAGTTGTAGCCGACAGACATCTCAGGCTCGCTTTCACTCCTCTTCTTGGTTTATTCTAGTTATTCTGTCTTGCTTGTTGCTTGTTTAGCTCGAGGTTTTCACCTCTGACAAACCTTCTGACACACCTGCCACGCTCGCACCACCTCGTCCCCAGCTCCAGCGGAAGCTCTGATTATAAGGGAGCAGGATTGAGTTGCTCTACAAACCCAAAATCTCTGCGTATGTATAAAAGTTTGTAAGATTGGAACTCTGATGCCAAAGTCTTCTGAAAAGCCTTTGACGTCCTCATCGTGAGTCTTCTCTGACATAACTGTTGGTAAAATATAACAGGAAATGACAGCATCTAGGGCGTATCCCAAGAAGCGTCATTGCCAGGAAGTGCTGCTCCGAAAGTGTTTGATTGACACATCCAATGGCTAGCTGTCATCACTACTGAGCTTAGCACTATTTTGACTTCTGAGCTGTGATTAAAGTCCTGAGAGAGCATATCCATTCCTGAGCCGTGACTGGCTGTGGGGAGGCCTGTGAGGACATGGCGAAGCTAAGCAGAGGGTATCCCTGCATTGCCTCAATGTTTCTGAGGTTGCCTCAGAGAGGTCCTGATGCAGACATCCACCGGCAGCTGCACAGCTCCTCCTCCATGGCTTCGCTTATAGGAGCCAGGAGTGAATCCTTTTTTAGGACCCTTCCAAGCGGAGGCGCGCTGGGACCTGGTAGGCTTTCCCGAGCCTGCAGTCAACTGCAAAAGGCCCAACCCTGCGAACTGCAGGAAAAGTGACGAGGCGTCCGAGTGGAGCTCTGCTGGTTCTTGTCTCGGCTGTGACAGCGCTGTTGTTTCAATACCAACGATTCAAAAGAGAGCGCTTGGACAGATTTGACCAGAACAAATGTAAAGCAATATTAGTTAGGATCGTCGCTTAGGATTAGTCACATCACCCAACCCGCGGTACCGAACTAAGGTGGGCGCGTTTCCTGCTCGTTCTGCCCATTTTCCACATGCTGCCCTGCAGAGAAAGAACGGCGTCATAAACACTCTTCAGGAAGGGTGATGTCGGTTTGTCTGGTTCTTCTCATACAGTCTGTGGGTGCACCTTTGCCTTTCACATGAAGAGATGGATGGATGAGGGTTAAATAACATTTCTGGCCTTTCAGATTCATTCAGAAACCAAAGTTGACCATTCTTCCTCTCCGTATCTGTCACAATCAATCCCTCCATCCGAGGAGGCTGTCAGCATCTTGATCTGTCTACAGTCAGCTTCTGCTGAAACAGCGTCCCACATGCCATTCACAGACGAGTATTATCTCACCTCTCTTTAAATCTCATGTCTGAGAGGAGCCTCTAAGTCCTCAACAGGATTTACGTCAGGTGCCGATGGCTGACAAACCTCTACCCCATCTTCTTTGTGGCTTTCACTGTGGTAGTGGAGTAACTGGGATGCATGTGCTTTTGGTTCCTGTAGATCCTCCTTGTGCTAGTGCTTGAAGAAGTTTTTTTGTTGTCTTTGTCCAGCAGAGGCTCTTTGTGCGGCACTGAAACCTGCATTCTGTCTAACGGCCAGCAGGTGGAGACTCCTGTTATTGCTAAAAGAGCCTGACAGGAGGCAATTGAAAGAATTAGGCTTTAGGATAAGCTGCAGCTTAAAGAGGATGTTAGTTTCACTCGTTCATAATGAGATCCGCAGGCTGCTTACAAGTTCAATTAAAAAAGAATATGAGAGTCCACAAAGCAGTAAGCAACATCCTTGCAGCTACACCCATCTGTTGTGCACAAGAAAGAAGATTTATGAGGCTAAGTAAAGCAGTGGATCCACCTCGTCAAGAGTTATTCTCATTTCATATTCAACTTGTATAGTTTGGTGAAATTTGTGTTTCAGCCTTCTTCACCTTCTTTCTTTTTCTAAACCTGTTATTTGGACACTCCAGGAAGGTTTCAGTTCTGGTATATGAAGCTTTACATTTAATATTCACCATGTCTGCTGTTTACATTAAAGAAAAAAACAGGTATTTTAAGCGTTGCATGTGTGAGAAAGGCCTTACATAATATCTGTGTCAGTTCAATCTCATTTTGGCCCACTTTCCCGAGGTAACAACGCTGCCGATCAATTCACTTCATTACATAAATACGATCCGGAAAGATAAAAATGTCAACAGTAATCAAGTAAAATGTACGTGGTTTGGAAGTTAAAACTGGAAAACATTCAAAAATAATGCTGGAACTGAGTGCACAAAGACATTTGATCACTTTGTCTTTAATTTGCTGAACTCAGACGTTCATTTTTCTACATTTTTCACTTATTTGCCCCTAAAAAAGATAAACATGAGTAAATAAAGACAAACACTTACCTTTGAGATATCAAGTATCTAAGGATCAAATAAACATCCAGGAATCGGACAGCGAAGCCAAGAAAAACTTCCACTCACCTTCTGACCAGAGAAACCAGTAAAAAGCAGCTGAACAGCAGCACACCCCCCCCCCCCCCCCCCCCCCCCCCCCCCGAGCTTTCTCCACCTCCTCAAGAGAACCCTGTGACCACCATCATCTTACCATCATACAGCATCGCCGGCGATTTGTCCTGATGCTGCATCCAGGGCGACAGACTGTGCTGCAGGTCCACCGAGGATATCCATTGACCCCAAACCACTCAGACGGACTTCTCCGTTGTGGCTCTGAAATACTGTCCAGACTCTTCTAGAAACAGCCCGGGCGTTCCCTCTCTGCTTAAGATGCCTGATTTCTTTCCTGGATTGTGGAAAATATCTGCCCTTAGCTGGCCGGTATTCTTTCCACAAAGAGCAGCAGGGCAGGACGGGTGCAGGACGGGGCAGGATGCGGCCGGACGGGGCAGGACGGGTGCAGGACGGGGCAGGATGGGGCCGGACGGGGCAGGACAGGGCAGGGCAGCGGCTAGGAAATGGCTCTCTGTTATGGCCAGACTTGTGTACCAGGGAATCACCCACAGGCACACTTGTCAACATGTTGCTGCAGCATTGATCCAAAGTAGCCAGCAGCAACTATATCTGCAAGTTGCAGTTTTGTACACTGAACACCAAATCAATGTGGTCCCAGTAGCAAAATGAACCTCATCTAGTCATTCAGCTTCTCCATTTCCTGCCACAGACAGAAAGCAGCGGGGATGTTGATGCAACTTGACACTCCTGCTTCTGCTACACAGCCCTGATGTTGCATTTGTGCCTCGGCTGGCCTCTGTGCTCGCTCAGGAAGACACAAGTGTCCGTGTGTGTGGCCGCTGATCTGAACTCGAGCTCATGTGTTGTTAACACAATTAAACGTGACAATGAGCTGCTAAGCTGCGAAAATGGCTGTTCGGGACTCGTATTATCAACAACTAACCCACCTGCTTGATTTTATGTGATTAAGTGCTGCCATCTGGGATGCGGCGCTCATCTGAAACCTGTCTGGACCCGCAGTGAGCTGCGTCGTCCAGCAGATGGCGGCGTCGCCTTGTTGTTGAAGTCGAGAGGAAGAACCAGGGTTCGTAGTGTCAAATATTTCATTTCAGAATCAATTAATTAATAGGTTAATTCACTATTTTAATAATACTCACTACCTCCACTGGATTCTGATATGCATTATGGATCAAAGTCATCCTGCAGCTCCGTAAGAGAAATCAATTTTCCATCGCATGTAGTGCAACTGTATCTACCATAATGATGCGTCTAATTCTCTTTAATGGCCCGTTTAAGTGGGTTGTACCTCATTCATTTCGTCCTCTCGATCATCAAAGGGAATTTGCTGCTGCTGCTGATACTGAAGGTGGAGCTGCAGACTTTCATATAACCGCGTGTTTGATTAGATGATTGTTGCGTGGGTTATTAAGTAATGCATTTTATTTAACCTGCAGGAATTTTCTGCATTATTCTACCTTAAAGATGTTATTGCAGTTCACATGTACATTAGAATTAATGGCTAAAATAAGTGGACTAAAGGCTATATCATTTTTAGACAGAAATATCCCAGTTGCCAAAAGGCAGGGACACTGTGTAAAGCGGCGCTAAAAGAAACAGCTGGAGGAACATCTTGCACCTAATTAGGTTAATTGTGGTATGAAAAAGAGCATCACAGCGAGGTGGCATCTCTCAGTAAAGGCGGACAGTGGTTCACCATTCACAGAAAAACTGTGTGTGCAAACGTAAAACAACTTCAGATAAATGCTCTTCGTAGACTTTGAACATCCCATCATCGACATTAGATAATATCGTCAAAAGATTCTGGAGCAATCTCTGTTGCAGCGGACGAGGCCAAAAATCAGTAGTGGATGCCCTTGAGGTTGAGACACTGCAGTAAAAACAGACATGATTCTGTAACAGAAATCGCTGCGCAGATAAAGTAAGACTGAACTCCATTTCTAGAAACTACGAATGCTGCCTTCACTGAATGCAGGAGATAAGGGACCATCCGTCCTCTTATCAGCGCTCTGATCAAAAGCCTGCTTCTCTGATGGTATGGGGGTGGATTGGTGTCTATGTAAAGAACAGCTGGCACATCTGGAAAGGAAACATCAAAGCTAAAAGTTATATCCAGGTTTTAGAGTAACACCTGCTCCCATTAGAGGCGTCTTTGTGAGGGAAGGTCTTGCATTATTCAGCAAGACAACAGTAACCATACACTGCATCCATGGTCAAAGCCTGACTTCTCGGGACTGTGATAGCAGTGTGACCTGAGTTTAACAACGCCGTCAGAAGCAGCGAGGTACCCCGATCAAGGGTCACAGGCTGGGACAGCTCGAGGGCCACTGTGAAAGTAATATTGGTACGCTCATGGGTCAACACCACATTTGTTTTTATTAAGCGAGCGAGCGAAAGGAGCCTTCAGAAGCCTTCAGAAGCCTTCAGAAGCCTTCAGAAGCCTTCAGAAGCCTGACGGACAGCATCGCACAGGTTGTTGTCCAGTTCTTATTTTACTCTCTAAAGGTTGATTTTTTTTCTTATCAAAAATCATTTGCCAGTGTGTTTTTGCAGCAAAATGATTTAAAAGTATGTATTTTCCTGTAAAAAAATGGTCTCAATAAAAACAGATGTGCAGAACTCATTTTAATGTTATAGTGGGTGTCTGAGATCACAGAGGAACCGCTATCACTTCCAGATCTTCAAAAGTTAAAGTTGAGCAAGTATATTGGTAAAGCCAGAGCCAGGTGTTAGTTTAATCCTATTTGAAGATACAAACACTGGGAGTTTCCAGGGATTAAACCTAATAAGCCTCATCTTGACTCAGAGTGCTGAGTTTGTTGGTTTTGGCAGCGGTTTTGGGCCGGGATTCAAATGATCTGTGGACTCTGAGGTGCCTGCCCTCTAGTTAAAGCCACCAGAACTAAGATGCTCTAACAACTCCAACCCTTGCAGTTTTTCAAGGATGTGGATTAGGAAGAAATACTTTTTGGACAAATGAAGCCTCACACAGAGCTTCGTTAACCCCCGAGGAAATATCAATGAAAATTGTGCCACCGAGGACGAAACACTTCAGCTAATACACTGCTGAGTTATTGACACACGGAGCTCTTTTCTGCACAGGTGACTTTGAGAAACTAATGAATCTGATTTGCATATTTACACCTTCTTGTTGCATGAAGCCAGAGGTGGAAGCAAACAACAACTGAGGCATGAAGGCTCTTCTTCGTAATCCTCATTACAAGATGTTTGTCGTCCTCTGAGCATCCACACCTCCATCCTTTCATCATAGCACCTAAGTATTTGTTCTACTACATAAACTACAAAACTCAATAAATAACCGATTTGATGGTCACTAAGTAATTGTCCTCACTCAAAAGCATGCGCGAATAACGTGCAAAGCGCTTGAAACGAGTCAAGGAGACTTGGACTGTTCACAAGTCGTTCTAGTGTTTGTAAAAACACCTTAGTAACCCAGAGATGTTCACGTTCGGGAGTGTTTTCAAACTAATTTAAAAAAGAAAAGTTCCACAAAGATCTGAGTTTTTTTAAAGGTTTGTTCACATACAAAGTAGAAAAAACTGCACGCAGACCTTTAATTCAGTCCTTTGCTGGCTCTCTGTCCAGTTTACGACAGGACACTTAAAGTCAGGGTAAGTGATTTCTGGCTGATGTCTGTTAATATTTGGAATAAAACATCAACAGAACACAGAAGTACAGCTCCTCCATCCAGATCTCACAAAGAAAAGACGTCACGCCATCGTGAACCTGGCCAAGACCCCCCCCCCCCCCCCCGTCTGTGATTTCTAGAACAATGTTTGTAATGGGTTATAGGACAGGCTGTCCCCATTCTGCTTCCATACACCCACTCTTCAGACTGAGGAGCATCATCCAGGTATCTGGGTCTGACTCAACCCATTAAAGTGAAGATAATTGCAGTCTTCCAGAGACCCAGAACACGACCCCCGAGGACTTATTACATAAATAACAGCAGGTAAAATCTCCCCTAGTGGGAGAAAAACCTTAAACCAAACAGTGGCAGGAAAAGCTCCCCTTTAAGAGGGAAGAAACCTGGACCAGGACCTGAATGTGAATGCTGAGGTGTGAAAAAAGACCTAACGGGACACAGTCGATTTATTTTAAATATATTCTGCCCTGTTGGCTGGTTAACTCTGTGACCAGATTTGGATTGGTGCAGGAGGTTTCGTGGTATTCAGCCCTGGTTGGAGGCTGCAAGCCAGAACTAACTGCAGAACATCAGCAGGACTTTGTCTCGCTCATCAGCCGCTGGGTCCTCTGATCGAGTGAACTTTTCACTTTTTCTGTATTTTGAGACCTTTTTGAGTAACTCGCCCACCGAGGCTGCCAGGCTTGCTCACCTCGACTGGGCTGGTCCATGAAAGCCACGTCAAGTAACTGTGGGTCCCAGCCGAGCTCCACTTGTCTCTGCTTAAGCTCTGGAAGCACTTTTTAAATGTATCTTCCTATGTGTTAATGGTTAGTACCAAATTGTGACTACGCTAATATGTAAATGATGTGTAGTAAAGTGTTTTGGAATGAAAGGACAGATAAATACATACAAACAGAAAAGGACAGGCAGAGGAGAGGGGCACTTCCTGTTCAGTTGTATAGTTTGATGCCCAGTTTATCCATCTACAGTTTTTCTTCTATCCAACTATTCAATGGTGCAAATGCTGGGAAACAGCAGTCACACCTTTACTCATCTATTTCCCTTCACGCCTCATGCTCCTGCATGCTTTGTGCTATTTAAATGAGACTTTTCATACTCACATGCAATGATTCTTGGTTCTAATCTAATTATTTGTTTTTTAAATGAATGAATAAATCAGTATATGCTTATGGCCACTGGGGGGTGCTAAAGCTCCCCTTTAGTTCTGCAAATCCTTATACCTTCAAACATTTACACAATTCAGCAACTGCCTCACGCTATTACAGGAGTTCAGCTCTCAGCATTCACACTTGCATTTTCAAATTAAATGTCTTACGCTGCTAACTACCGTAGTTATAAACTTAAAAAACTACTAAGCTGACTGTGTGCCAGAATACAGTTTTAAAATGTGGTCTTAAGGAAAACCTTCAGCTGAGTTTACTTGTACCATTATGTTCCTTTTGTAAAGGAAAGTCACACCTTCTGAAAGGCGACTCACAACAATGTTGAGTTCGTAACACCGGCACATAAATTATACATCTGCACAATCTGGACTCTTCAGTGGACTTTTGCATGAAGGTGACAAGAATCTGAAATAAGTCCCCTCAGCCGATCCATCGTTGTACTGCATGGACACCGAGAGTAGCACGCCAACACTGGACTGTGATTTAACTTGTAAAACCTGTAATCACATGTGTAAGTTAAATTGCTTTTTCTTCAATTGTGTCTCTCAGCTAATGAGGAATGGAAGTTTATTGATTTAATTAAAGGGATCAAAAAGGAGGGGTTGGGGTAGAGAGAAGTGTTTATTTAATCTGACCTCTATCTGATTTGTTGGTTTTTTTCAGCTTTTTTTATTTGAAATGTCATTACGTCATGGATAAATCCAGAGTGTGAGAGTTCACAAGTATGATCTTCATCCTGCGGAGTCACCGGCCTCCATCAGCTGTTTGAGAAGAACTGGATTCCCCCATGTGATGTGACACTTTCTCTTGGGTTTTGGCTTTTAAAGCCTCGTTCCCATTTACTGCAGGGCCCCTTGTGGCAGTGGGTGAGATGAAGAGGCCTGGAAGTGGGCTGGATCAAGTCCGGGATTTTAGCCTGGAAGTGGGCTGGAACAAGTCCGGGATTTTAGCCTGAAAGTGGGCTGGAACAAGTCCGGGATTTTAGCCTGGAAGTGGGCTGGAACAAGTCCGGGATTTTAGTCTGGAAGTGGGCTGGAACAAGTCCGGGATTTTAGTCTGGAAGTGGGCTGGAACGAACGTTTTAGCCTGGAAGTCTGCTGGAACCAGCGTTTTAGCCTGGAAGTGGGCTGGAACCAGCGTTTTAGCCTGGAAGTGGGCTGGAACAAGTCCGGGATTTTAGCCTGGAAGTGGGCTGGAACGAACGTTTTAGCCTGGAAGTCTGCTGGAACCAGCGTTTTAGCCTGGAAGTCTGCTGGAACAAGTCCGGGATTTTAGCCTGGAAGTGGGCTGGAACAAGCGTTTTAGCCTGGAAATGAGCTGGAACCAGCCCTCTATTTTAGTCTGGAAGTGGGCTGGAACGAGCGTTTAGCCTGGAAGTGGGCTGGAACCAGCCCTCTATTTTAGTCTGGAAGTGGGCTGGAACCAGCCCTCTATTTTAGCCTGGAAGTGCGCTGGAACCAGCCCTCTATTTTAGCCTGGAAGTGGGCTGGAACAAGCGTTTTAGCCTGGAAGTGGGCTGGAACAAGCGTTTTAGTCTGGAAGTGGGCTGGAACGAGCCCTCTATTTTAGCCTGGAAGTGGGCTGGAATGAGCGTTTAGCCTGGAAGTGGGCTGGAACGAGCCCTCTATTTTAGTCTGGAAGTGGGCTGGAACCAGCCCTCTATTTTAGCCTGGAAGTGGGCTGGAACCAGCCCTCTATTTTAGTCTGGAAGTGCGCTGGAACCAGCCCTCTATTTTAGCCTGGAAGTGGGCTGGAACAAGCGTTTTAGCCTGGAAGTGGGCTGGAACAAGCGTTTTAGTCTGGAAGTGGGCTGGAACGAGCCCTCTATTTTAGCCTGGAAGTGGGCTGGAACGAGCGTTTAGCCTGGAAGTGGGCTGGAACGAGCCCTCTATTTTAGTCTGGAAGTGGGCTGGAACCAGCCCTCTATTTTAGCCTGGAAGTGGGCTGGAACCAGCCCTCTATTTTAGCCTGGAAGTGGGCTGGAACGAGCGTTTAGTCTGGAAGTGGGCTGGAACGAGCGTTTAGTCTGGAAGTGGGCTGGAATGAGCGTTTAGCCTGGAAGTGGGCTGGAACGAGCGTTTAGCCTGGAAATGGGCTGGAACGAGCGTTTAGCCTGGCTTCGCTCAGGTTAACCTACAATGCTGAATGCTGCTCTGGGCTCCTCTCTCTCGCTGCTCTAGATGTTGCGGTGTCGTATTATTGCAGTGAACAGTTGTTGTGTCTCAGAGGCAGATATCGCGGGACTAATCCCTCCGTTAGTTGGTCTCTCTTTCTTGTCATCTCAGACCCCCGCCCGGTCGAGGCAGATGGCTGTCCGCCCCGAGTCTGGTTCTGATGGAGGTTTTATACTCGCGTTTCCTCAGGGTGAGGTTACTCTGCAGTGGAGATTTGATGCAGTCTGTCAGGTTTCTTGGCTCAGTTGTTTATTATGAATTGGTGTTTTATGAACTAGGAATCCAGACATGTGTTGGCACAAACTGGATTAACTGAACTCGGATGAACTGAATTGTGTTTGACGGTTGTGTTGGACTTGTCTTCTGTGTGCACTCCCCTAAAATGACTTTTGTTTAAATTGGTGGTATATATGGTGAACATAAATCAGTACCATAGCAGCAGTTATGAGGAAAAAGTCCAACATTTCTGGTCCAGAGTTGGTGTCTGAGGGAGTCTGGAACTTCTTGACGTCAATGATCTTCTCTGTTCGTCCTCTGCTGTGGCATGTCAGAGACAGACAGAGGCAGCAGAGCTAATAGAACCTGTGGGAAAGACACAATGTGTGGACTGCATAAACAGATCAATAGTGCAGCCAGGTCCCATTTCTGACACATTTGTTCCCCCAGTCTGATAATTGGCCAGAGAATAAAGAGTGCCACACTCCTGCAGGTCTGAGGGTCCATGATTGCTGCTTCTCTGGGCTCTCTGCTGTATTTTCTTCTAAGTGAGACATTGAATGTTGCTGACAGACTGAAAGTGGCCGGTGGACACACATGTAGTGGAGTTTTCTGCAACCTGTTTCCCATATTTGTAATGCAGAGGCTAAATTTGGACCAGACTATTTTCCAGAACAACTGTTAATTCTCAGTCAGTCTTCTTCTTCTGTGTTCAGAGGCAGGTTAATCTGAAGTACCGAAAAAACAAGTAGAACTCCTGAGGGAGGTAATGAATACTGCGATGCAGGAGTAGTAATCAGTAGCAGAACCCAGGCGTGAAACCGAGACAGGAAGCAAAACTAAACAGAGCCAACAACCAAGTAAAATAAGAAAATAAAACAAAACATGGAGCTCTAAAGGAAAAGAAGCAAACTTAAACAAAAACACGTGGAAAACTAAGAGACAACTGAAACACACAAACACGTAACCGTCCGGCATTCCTGGACTCTGTTAGAAAGAACCTGACAGAGCGAGGACTTTGACCAGAACATCACTAGAACATTTGGGTCTGATCTGGGCTGCTTTGGGCTGTTTCGGCACCGGCAGGTGTCTCTGTGGACAGAAGGGACCAAAGTAATTCCTTGGCTGTGCAACACAACCTCTGCAGGTTTTGGAAATGCAAATTTTAGCCAAGAAAACTAAAACAAAAACTAAAAAAGCAGCATAATGTCAGTGGGGGAGAAAAGGTTACTAACTCTTCTCCCCCTTTCTGTCTAATTTCTTTTGGTGTGACTGTCTCCGTCCGCTGGTAGAACAACCGGCCCGTTTACACGAGCTCACGCGAGTAAACAGACCAGAATATCACACAAGCCGTCGTCTGCTGTAACGTTTCACAGCAGAACAAGCGAACCCACGCGAGCCACATCGACAAGACGAAGACCCTGGTGGAAAGATGCAGGGATTTTTCGCTTGTTTTTTATCCCCCCTGTTGTTCATCTTCTGGAGTTTTGTGATGTTGCCAGGCAACCAGATTTCTGCTGGCTGTAGCTAACTTACTGGTATCAGTCTTCTTATTTAGCTTCTGGCAAGAAAACAAATAATATATTCACATAGATGTTAAGATGTTCCTTTGAGCAGTTCTCATCCGAGCCTTTAAAGCACTGAAACGCCCACAGTCAGTCGTGGCTGCGCCGGTGCTCACCACACTTCTGCCACCTGTCAAGTCTGACAGACTTCACATCAGGTTTGCTTCCAAGTCTGAACTGCTGAATTCTGTGTTTTAAATACAACCACTTTTCCAAAAGGTTTGAAGTATTGTAGTTCCTCATAAACCCTCTTTCAGTCCTGCTCAGGTTGAGAACTCAGGTTGAGACTGGTCTTCAGACAGGTCCCAGAGTTCCTCTCTGAGCAACGTCCTAGACCCGGTCTAGGTTCACAAGTGGTCATTTCAGTGAAGAGTCCTTGAGAGTAGCTGGAGGTCTTCAGTCTTCTACCCTCCCCCTCCATCTGCCTCTGACACATATAATCACCCTTTAATCCCGGCTGCACGGCGGTTTAGTGGTGAGCACTGTTGTTGTTGTGGGTTCCCTCCGGACACGCCAGCTTCCTCCAGCAGTCCAAAAACATGCGAGACCGACTGCTGGTCGTTCTTACCCATCAGTTTGCCCACCAGGACTTCAAAAGCAACATCACCTCTATATTTATCTATCACACCTTCCAAAGTCGTGAGGAATCTGAGGGTCATGACTGGTGACCAGCTCTCCTTTTCTTTTGTGCGGCAGTGACACGCCTTCGAGAGAAACTCAGTTCGGAGAGCTTTCACTGGTGTAACCGCCTGGTTTGCTATCGGACCAGGAAGGTCCTCTCTGGCTTCCAGAGGTTCATGGAGACACGTCCTTTCAGTCTCGTCTCCAATCTGCCCTCCTAACTGCCTAATAGGACTAACAGACTCCATCTCCACTCTCCTTTGCACTTCTGTGTTTAAGCTGAATCTCTGGCTGTACTTTTGATTGTGTTTTCTACTCTCACTTCCTCCTCTACTGTTTGACTTGATTATGTTCACTTAAGATAAAAGCATCTGCTCGGCACCATGTGGTGGAATGTGACATATCAAATGTTGAAACTGGGGAAATGTTCCCACACTTTCTGCAAAACGTTTGCTCAGGATGATGTTCACTGTGTAGCGTCCCCTCTCCTTTAACAACTGTCCATGTACATCTGGGAATCTGGTTTGAAGAGAGGAATACTGTCCCATTATTGTGTGGTTCAGGGTTGGAGCTGCACAACATATAGTTTTTTCATTTCAAATGTTTTCAGTTGGTGAAAGGTCAGATATCCCCACGCTGCTGCAGCCACTCACCAGCTTTTTGAAACTGTTGGTCCAAAGCCTGGATAACTGGTGGTGCAGGAAGGGCGTCGACGTAAAACCTAACCGATCAGTTTGAGGAGCGCAAGGACGCACTGTGACGACTCCCAGAAAGGGAAAGTTAAAAGCAGTTTTCATTTGAAATGTCTGCAATGCAGGACTGCTGTCTTTTGAACTCTTTTGTTATTGATGCAGAAGACATTTTAGGATTGTCTTGCTGAATAATGCAAGGCCTTCCCTGAGCAGATGTTGCTTTAAATCCTATACACGCCAGTCAGTACTGAGGTTACCTTCCATTACATGCTAAAATGTCTCATTTTCCACATTTGACTCATTTTGTGTTTCCTTTTGTGAAGTAAATACAGGTTTAAGAGATCTAAAAATACTTGCATTCTGTTTTATTAACATGTTACATTACAATACAAGTGGGATGAGAGACGTTTCAAAGCGATGCCTCCATCTGTCGCGTCACTGTGACAGTGGCGTCACCGCCTGTGTTTGGACATACCGGCACGTCACAGCGGGTGAACCACACAGGCCAGAATAATCCACTCAAAGGGCAATTTTTACACTCAGCATGAATAATTTAATGTTATCTAATAATGAGTATGTTGTGACTCATATTTGTCTCACTATGATTTCAAGAAATGGACTTAAGAGAGAGCCAGCAGCCTTATGAGAGAAACAGCTTAACAGCCTCTTATGGAGACTAATGCAGTCTAAGATGCTGAACGGGGACCAAACACTTTCTTGTAATTCAGTATTTGATGTTTGTCAGATTGATCTCAGAATATTTGGCTTTCTGCAGCCAGCAGAGCTCTAGATGATAAAAATCTCCTAAGAATAGCTGCAACGTTACATCTCAGACTTTCTTGCAGAGCTCCATGCAGTTTTCATCAAAGAACAGGAGACGTGTTTCATGTAGACCAGCAGCAGGTTTTGTTGCGAGCACTTACACTCCTGCACGGGAATCAGGCTGTGAAGGGAAGTGTGTCCTTAAGGTAAACCGGGCTCAATGTGAGCAATATGAACATTTTTTTGTGACACTTATCTTAATGTATACCATCTCAAGAACTTTTAAAGGGGAATAAGCGTGGTATAAATGGAGCTTTAGATCTGGATGAGAGCTTAAAACATGGGGAAGGTAAAAAAGTACTTTCAGCATTAAAGGCGATATATCTTTTTCTTTTTAAAAAAATAAAACGAACAGCCCTGTGCCCATTGGGGAATTCTCTGGCTGGTGCACTGGGATACTGGGCACATCGCCATGGGCCACTGAGTTCCTCCAACAACTGCTGGAGAGTTTTGTCCACATTAGTAAGTCGGACTTGTTCCAGGTGGGAGTTGAAGCCTGTCAGGGCTGCCCAGGTTCTCTGGTAACCTTCATGGACTGAATGTCGCTGTGCAGCCAAGGGTCGGAGCGCGTCTGGTTTGGTAGCGTAACGATAACAACTCTGCTTTTGTGGAAGAGGTGTTCCTGTTGGCTTCATCAAGCCACAATCTTCAGTTTCCACTGGTGTGAAGGTGTGATTGTAAAACAACAGGCATGTCTGGATGTGAGAACACGGCTCTCAGTCGCCTGCTCCAGGTTTGGGATGAGCCTCAAGTGCCAAAGTTTTAATATCTGTAACAGCGGGATTAGTGGCGCCTAGAGCCATCTGAGCTACGAGCCTTCGCCCCAACATCATTCAAGACCAGCCGGGAGGGTCGTGGGCCACGGCTGCTGCGGTTACCTGTGCACTTAGCTGGAACCAGGATTTAACCAGAATCCATGGACGGTAACTGTAACGTCCATCAGAGGTTTATCACTTTAATATGCAGTGAAAAGTTTGGTTTTCTCCAAACAAACAGCCGTCTAGAATCTTTTCATAATGAAACTCACACAGCAGGTTTTATCCCCTCGGCGTTGTACGATCTGCACATCTGCATGCTCTGATCACACACAGTCTTCAGGTAACAGTCCAGGCTGCAGACAAACTGGGTCACATGATCAGTTTACATTTAACTATGTTAATAAGAACTGACCAAATGCTCTCAGCACTGTCTAAAGACAAAATGAGGAAAAAAAGGTTTTTATTATATGTTTTGGCAGATTGTTTTTCTCTTGGAGGCGCACTTTTCAGCATTTTATTTTAAAGTGACCCTTCAGAGTAAAGCTGGATGGTTTTCCTGCATTATATTCTGATAATAATTAGAAAAGTTGCCATGTAAGACGTGTTTGTTCACAGAAGCAAAAACGCCGATGACTGACGGGTGTCAGAAACTGGAGGGAACGGCGGCAGACAGTTGAACCTGTGCTGTGAATATCAAATTTACAGGATGTCATCTAAGATCCCATCAGGCCGTCGGAGTGTGAATGCAACAACAACGACTCTGATCTGTTATGAACCTGCCTGGAGAGAAGGGATATCGTGCATGTCTTGTTTTGTTTTTCTTTTAGTTTCCAGAAGACCTCAGCTAGCCAGAAAAGCTGGTATTATAAGCAAGATTTTGAGACGAGACCAAAGCCTGCAGAGATGTGTTTTCATGAGGCGGTGGTCGCTTTGGTTCTCCGTTGAGGTAATAAAACTCTGAAGATGTCTGCCCTGAAACTGAGGCACGAGTTATCTCGAACCCTGCAGTATATATACGGTAAGTTATGACTCTGCTCCACAAGTGACACTGACATCTAATTTCTGAAATCAAGAAGGGTTGGCTTCCTGAACCTTGGGAAATAAGAGCAATCTGTCCGGGGTCAAACGGATGAAGGCAGTGCAGCCAGAGCCCAATCCCTGCTCGTATCTATGACTCAATTTTCACAGTCGGCGCTCCGTAATGCTCAGGTTTCCATGGCGACCCCGCTGCAAAGCTGTGAGATGCTGGATAGTCTGTTTTTGCCTGAGCAGAGATATCAGGACTCACAGCTAAGGCTTTGCTTTGACGGAGAAACCCTCCAGTCGGTGTAACATCGGTTCCTTTTGAAATGCTAATTCCCCCTCTGAGCAGCAGGAACCAATCAATGTCATTGATTAGTAAGTTCATCACCAGACTGGAGACAATCCTGCTGTCACGTAGATGAGGATTTGACATCCAATTCCCCATATTTAGTGAGTGTGCTAAGTGGGCTAACCCGGCTAACGCTCAATGCTGCTTTGATAGCGTCGGCCTGTTCAGATGTTCCGGCTTAATCAAGATAAATGGGAGCTTTTGGTGCACGCTGGGAAGTCGATAAGGTGGACCTGCTGAGTTACCTGGAGAAAGTCTCTGCGGAGCATTCGGGCTCTGCAGACTCCAGATTATTCAGAAGAAACAGCTCAGGAAACTTCCAACAAGCAGCAATTAGCATGTCTTCTTCTCCTGTGCGCTCACGGTGCACTTTCAACAGAAGGGCCTACTTATCTCAGGACCGAGATAACACCTCAGCACAGCCTTTTTCTTACACATATTTAACACTGGGGGAAATGCATCACTATTTTTTCCTTACATGGGCTCAGACGTCTCCGACAAAGGCAGCTACATTTCACAACGTGTGAAAATTGACCAACTGTAACTGCATAAGTTCGAGTGAACAAGTCTCCTGCAGAAACAGTCTCTTATTTGATCAGCTCGTATAGAAAAACTACACTTCTGCAACAAATCACACCATTGAAGGGTAAGGCTGTTGTAAATACATGAAGAAGGTTTTCATTAGAAAGCGTTTTGCAAAAAGCCTTGCTCATAATTCCAGTTTATTAAAGATTGTACAGTATACACGAGAGGATAATTCAGCCGCGCTGCAGTGTGTTTGAGGCACAGACTGTATAAGAAGAACTGGACAAATAACCTGTGATGTCATCTCTAATGTTTCTGAAGAGTGCTTCTGAAGCCTCTTTTTGCTCATACTTTATATTGGCATGGGCAAAACGAACATGCCTGAAAACCTGCTGTAACCCTTTAATCTCAGTTCAGTTACTGCAAGTTGGCTATTTTAGCTCAAGAAATCTGTCAATCCATCATCATTTCATAATTTCTCTGTTTAGGTCTCTGGATTTGCGTCCAAAACTAAGCCCCCACATCACACAGCAGATCAAGTTGAGGTCTTTTTGTCCAAATACAATCTTAAATATATCAGTTACCTACTGATGTCCCAATCCCATCATGTGACTGGAAACCAGGGCTGATCACATGAGTTCCAAATAATCAGGATCAGGTGGAAATCATCAGGTTTTTTAATTCATTTGTATTTCTCTCCATGACATTATTTCAAATCTAACAACTTTCAGGTGTCGCTGAAGACTTTTGTAGACAAACTAGAAGACTTGCATCATATTTGCTCTTCTCAGTGAGCAGCCCATGCTGCTCTGGGCCCCTCCCCCAAACCAAAGCGCTCTCAGCTGCAGTCACAGCAGGAGATGTTCACCTCTCCGAAACCAGACTGCAAACGAATCACAGCACATCCATGAATCCAAAGCTGGTTGATACTCTACTAGCCCGATGCAACTGAAAAAATTATTCATTTATCATTCTGATTAATGCAATAATTATAATAACTATTCAATGGCGGTGCACTGGTCTATAGTCAGGACAAAGACGGAGGGTTGGAACTTTGACTTTATTCCTCTCTCCTGCAGCATCCATTACCATCATATACCAACTGTAAAGCCAGTAGCTACTTTCTTTAGTGAGGAGTTGACAACACTTAAAATCAAACTAGTCAGACTCGCGAGCAAAATAAATGTGATTGGGATATCCCTCCAAAGTACACAGTCTTTAAAACTCTAGTGGCACAAGTCAGGGTTTGTTATCGAATCTTCTCTTAAACGAAGTCTGTGATCCAGAAATGCCAATTGGAAAAGAAAAAACGCTTGAATACTAGTATGAAATAGTGTCATCTGCATAGATGCAGACTTAGTTCAATTTACAAGTGAACTGGATTCAGGAGTACCACTTTACAAAAAATCCCAGACTGAACCCATTTCAGCTCTTGTACACATCGCTGCCGTTGTTCATTTTCTGTGAATCTCCTGGCTGAGAGACTGCCGTCGTTCATCATCCAGGCTTCAGTGCAGGATGGCAGGGTAAAAAGTTCATTTCACATGTCACCGATCATGTTATCCCCAGTTCTTGAGACAACGTGACATTGTGATTTGTTGGCGTTTTTCTGCGAGTTGCATCCACAGGGATCATCTCTCACTAACAAGCAGCGTGACAGGGCCGCTCCTGCATCCGGTGCTCTTACGAGGCCATTTCATTAATTTCTCCCTCAGTGGAGATGACAGTGCTAGATGAAGTTCAGCTCAGTTCATTTACGTGTCATCCTGAGCAGATTATGAATCGTTTCTCTGCATTTGGTTGTTATTTCTTTGCTACTTGTCATGCAGAGCCGAATTCATGCTGAGGAGAAAGTCGCTGCACGGCACATGATCACAAACACAAACAACACTGACCCTGAGTTTGTTTAACATTTTATGCAGGATGAGAAACAGAAGAAGAAGAGATCTCAAGTCCGAGGCACGTTCTTCTCTTCTTCTTCTGTATCCTGCATCAAGTGTTAAACAAACTCAGGGTCAGTGTTGTTTGTGTTTGATTCATAATTAAACATCGCCTCCTCTACATGTTTCAAATACAAAAAGCTCTTATTTTAAAATGTATAAGAAGGACTCAAGTCCAAGTCTCAGACTCAACTTCGACTTCAGCCCAGACTTTAAGGGTTGTGACGTGACTTGGACTTGGGTGCTGTTGATTGGGCTTGTGCATTAATTGTGTTTGGACTCAGGTCCTCAGGTTTTTATTTTGTGTAATACTCTGTAATAACGTGACATAAGTCACATGCATCATGTTTAGAAACAAACCAATGGCACTAAAACACAGAGAAAATGTCTGCTGGATTTCCCACCTGTAGAAGAACCTTGAGGAGATAATGGTGACAACTTCTGATTTCATCATCTGGTAAGAATTCACACAAAGATAAGTCTATCAGCAGGAGCTAACCACCGCTGAGTTGTGCAGTTGGCCCTCCAGAGAAACTGGTCATTTGTAAGTTGTTAATTTTAATAGATTTTGCTGTGAGTTGCTTTTGGACAACAAACATCTTAGAACAGGACCATCAACACGTAATTGAGGTCGTATGATCAGAAAACAAGTGGAAAAAGAGCTGGTAAACATCACCATGAGTGTTTTTTCCTGAGAAGGGCATCCCCCCTCCTGCAGAGGCCAGATTTGGGTGGGTTGAAATCCCACTACGTTCACTCACTATTCTCGTCATTAGAAACGCTCCGTTTGTCTCTGAAGTCAGCTTTGATTTGACATAAGGCCATTCTGCAGCTCTCTAGCGCATTGAACTCACCTTAGACCAGGTCCCAATCAAAACCTACAGATACCAGAACTGTTTTTAGATCTAGACCTGGTGGTCAGTATTGGAACTGCAACTAAACTCACATGCCGGTTTTCTATCAGACTTATGAGGACTTATCAGGAATAAGTCTGAAGATGCAACCACAAGAAGAACATACTAATAAAAGTACTAAATAATCAACTTGCAATAAAACCATAATCTGCTTATTTCTGTGCTGTAGTCCTGACAAAAAGATGCAGTAGGACAAGAAGGTTTGTAGATGACGTTAAGCTGTGTTTTCCTGTCAGTGTGAACAGACATGTACATTCACAAATCAGCTGTTTAAATCTTTAACAGCTGGGGAATAATGTGTTCCTCCCATACTGAGACCAAACCTGGACACTTGTCTTCAGCTGCTGAATTATATTAATTACATTTCTAAACTGACGATGGAAGTGTCCAGGCTGGTTTAGCTTCAAAGATTTCATTCGGGTGTAAAAATTTCACTCCGTTCCTTTCTGACCAACAAGCCAAGGAACGCTTACTCTCACAGATTGCATCGATACGATTGATTTCTGCCCCTTCATTTTCATCGCTCCATCCAGGCAGCCATCGATTCTTTTTACTCTCTTCATTTCAGAAGAGGAACAGGATTATAATTACAGACAGTCTTCAGTGTCTGAAGAGTCAGAACAAACCATTTGTCCTCTCAAACGCTTGGTTTCCTGAACATGTTCATTGTGCAGTTTGACTCTCAGACTGCAGACTTTTACACGTTTACACGTTTGCTTTGTAACTGGCTCAAACCAACACTGAATACGAACAAAATCTTGGCAGCTTTGCTTTTTTTCTCTCTCATTTTGTTTTTTTTTACATAATCTGAATTATTCATGAGTGTAGTGTTTTCCTCCTGAATGCTTTGTTGCTTGCTCTAAACTGTCATGCCACATTTTATTTGTTCTGCAGTCTCTCCAGACAGAGGTGTTTGACCTTGCAGTCCTCTTGCTGTTTGAGATCAAAACTCTGATGAGTTTCTTTATATTTTTTTGGAGAGTAATGCTCCTGGGGGTCTGTGGGACAGTCAAAAGGCCAGAGAAAGTTTACAAGAGCGACTACTTTCATTCTTTTTCTTTAGTACACACTGGGTAAAGTCAACAGTCTTATCAGGCTCGGCGAGAGCTGGCTCCTAAATCCAGCAAGAGGCACGAATTAAAGAGCTTCTTACACTCAAGTTGATGCGTACGACTGCAAATTATTCTCCCGAAGAGAAAAAACCAGGGAGAAAAAAAGACTTAGAAATGTGATATCATCAGGTGTAGACAGAAGGGGAATTAGAAAAAGACACTGAAGCTGAGTGCTGGAGCTTCCAGAGTGGTTTTAGAGTAAATCTGACTCTGCAGAGACGCAGCAGGACACACGAGCTAAAAACTAAGAAAGAGTTTAAGTCTTCCGTGTAGTTTCCACGCGGCCCTGAGAGCTGAAGTTGGAAATGGGTCCCTCTCCATCACTGAACACCAGCAAGCGATGAATTGTCATGTACATGAAATGTGCTTTACAAATAAAATAAACTTGGCTTGATATGTTTTGGTGTAAAAGAGAGAATCCGTAAAAAAATAATAATTAAAAACAAAGGATTTTTGGCTTAAAATGTCCCTTTGCAGATCTACCAACATGTATGGAGCAACAGTGGTGGAGGGAGCATTTACATCCACCATCTGGACGCCCTTCTTCCCGTTCGGGTCACAGCATCTGCTGGAGTCCATCCCAGCTGTCTTTGAGCAGAAAGTGTTTAGATCCAAGTCGGAACATTTCTGAGCCATCAATCAGGGCTGAATGAGGCGGAGTCAAGGTGGGAGGAGGGTCTTCTACAGCTCTCTGATTGATTTTTTTGGTTTTCCTCACCGTGTTGAGGATCAGCTTGTTTTGCTTACAACCGTTGTTTGTCACATGTGTGATGGATTCAGACGTTTTGCATCGTCTGAGTATCTTTTCCGTCCTGCTGATTGTGTGTCACAGCTGTTTTCTCTTATTTACTGAATCTCTAGAATCAGTACATCAAAAACATTTGTTCAGTAGATTTATTCATGATTTGTTCAATCCTTTGAGCTCCCATTGCACAAGTGTCACTTAGGCAAAGCGGCCAGATGAACGCTGGCTACGAATGATTTTAAGTCTTTTTCCCTGGCCTGAAGTTCGGCTTTACTCCTGGACTTGTTGAGCTGATTCTGGATGTTTAAGCTGTTCCTCACTCAGGACCTGCGTTCACTGATGATGTGTGATGTCGCGTGAGTTGTCACAGATTGTTGTGGTCTGTGTAAACAGGTCTGATGGAAACGTTTGATCACTCACACACTTTCAGATTTTAACACACGTCTTGTCAGCGTTATTAACTGCAGGATGTTCCCTGCCTAAGTAAGCTGCACCAGATCACACTGCTCAAACACTAGGTGCTTTAATTTCCTTTAGGCTTAAATAAATCAGAGCTCTGTGGGTTTACAAATCAAGGTCACACAGTGTCTTTTAAATCTGGGACAGTTCTCCCCTTGAGACAGGCTGCTCATGCACCTCACACTGAAAAACTGCAGCAAGACGACAAATGTTGCTGCACAGCTGGACAGATTTGTTTCAGAACCTTGAAACAAGTCAATATGAGAAACTGTATCTGCTCCGATGAAAATCCAGACATCTCTGCACAAACAGGACCTACAGCAGCGAGCCACTGGAGGACCCTGCTCCCATGGTGCACTGCTGCAGCATCAGTGCTTTGATTGATAAATTGTGATGAGAACTCCAGAAGAGCGAGTCCACTGGAGGCATCTCAGAGCTGTTTACTGTTGGCAAATTTATGGACCACGTTGAGTATTTTCTCTTCTTTGCGTGCCTACTTGTGTCCTTCCTTCTGTGAAATCTCCTGAGACTTCAGCCTAGATGTCCAGATTACGTTTCTAAATGATCAGTTTGAGGCCACATGCTGCCACATGCGGGTAAAACTAAACACGGTAAACCCGTAGATGCTTTAAAACCACTTGAACACACAGGGCAGTGTGTAAGAAAGGCTGCAGATACACAAATGAGCACAGTAAAGAGCGGCACTCTGCAAGCCAGAGCTGGTCTCTGCTGGTGGGCCTCTCTGTTGGGTAGCTCACGTTCAGATCGGCAGCGTCTAGCTGACAGCGACTGAGCATCCCTGTTTCATCATGTCCACGCAGCGGGAGGCCTCTCATCCTATTTCAGCCCCTCCTGAAAGAAAACAGGATGCACAACATGCTACCGTGCTGCCACAAGACCCCAGACTGAGACAAATGTATGTAACAGTATTGAGTATTTGTTTCCAAGTGCAGCTCATCCCAATCCAGCGATATTGGATTTAAGTGCTCTGTTCCTTGGTTAAACAGCCTTGAAGAGCCAGCAGGTGTGCTTTGGCTCAATATCCTTCTGAAAAAGAAAAGATGGTCCCACGAAGTTCAAACCGCATGTCCTACATGAAGTTGTGGTACCCGTACTACCTGGAAAACCTGAACACAGTCACAAGTTCTCCAGTGGTCTGGAGTGGGTTTTCTGCTAATTTAAGAAAAGGAATATTACAAAAAATGTGAAAGAAACATCTTTTATTTACACATACAGGTCACATGACATACAAAAAAAGGAGTCACACAATATTGTCAAAAGTACTGGTTTGGATTGATGAGGTCATATTTATCTGAAAGCTGCATCTCTTCTGCGTCAGGCTGGGAAGAAACCGACAAGCGACTTTGTCCACTAGCTGGTAAAAAAGACGCCCACCCCCAGAAGTGGAACAATGCAGCAAAGAACAACATACGGGAACGAATCCAGAGTGAGGGACTTTAGCAAACCTCTGCTGTTGTTATCTTGCTGACGGATAGAGAACGTTTGTGATGAATGTGGTGGTTCTCAATAAGACAATGCAGCTGGGATATTAATTCATCATTCTGGGCTGCATTTCAGTCTGAACCTGGAGGATGTTCTCCTCAGGCATGAACCAAGAACAAATAGTTAAAAACAGCAAGATGATTTTTACGTAACAAAGGAAATTACATTTTGCATGATCATCTCTTTGCGTCTGCTTAGTTGGTTTTGAAATGTGATGCTGCTGTTCGGCTGTCCTTGCAGTGACCCCGCAACACTCGAACTGCCGGAAGTAAGTACGCATGTTCCACGTGGCTTCCAAGCAAATTCCTCCTGCTGACGACATGGAGCCACGCAGTTGGAGAAGGAACGAGGCTTTATAAGCGCACATAAGGAAACCTGTGTGTGACGCTGCAGAGGGTTTGTCCAGTTCTTCTTGTACAGTCTGTTATCAAAACAAAGAAAGAAGGAAAGTGGCTGCAGTGGAGCATCAGTGTCTGTGAAGGACTTTTATTTTTGCTGTGTTTGGAAATGTTCTGTCGAGGTGGATACGACTGTGTGAAGAACCAGCCGCATCAGGACAGAAGGGAAAAAATGGGCACGGCTGGGTTTTAAGACGCGTCCATCCCAGAATAAAGTTCAGATCTGTGGCTGATCTATGCAGAAAAAGTCTATTAGACGAATGTCCTGTGTTTTCCAGCGTGTTTGAGCCCAAAACATGATGCCTGCTGTGGCGTCATTGAATATGCAGCAGTTCTTCCCGCAGAAAGTCCAGTTTCCTTAGTCAAACCCGTTCGAACGAAGTACCAAGTGCACAAGCTCAAAGTCTCTCAGGTAACAACTACATTAACTAACTTACTTAAAAACGTTATTTTGAGTAAACAACACAGCGCCACAGCTAACCTGCCTAGAACGGCCAAAAACCCCTCACAGAACCAGATATGATAGAAGTTTTATCCTTAAAGAGGTGAAAAACCGGAGACCGGATCAGTCCGATGTGCCGTATAAAAGTTAAAAAAAGAAAAACCAGAGGAAGCGTGTTGGAGGTTCAGGGTTTGTCAAAAGGCATGTAGAGGAAGAGGTTCTCCCAGGAGGAAGTGGTGATGAACAAAACCTTAAACTAATCATTAAACAGAACCTTTTGGTATTTTGTCTTACTTTTGTCTGAAAGGTTTAATAGAGTGAAACCCAGGAGGAGCTGGATGTCTGCGGTAACGATGTCAGCGAGTGGCCCTGAAACTGCAGCTGTCCGAGTTAACATGAGGCTTTTCATGAATATAATGTTCTCCCTGGAGGATGTCTCCTTGATATTTGAGGAGGGATTTTATGATAAGTCTCATAATTGTTGTGATTAGTGTTATGGCGGTAATCATCATCACCATTTCCCGTCCGAGTCCTCATCCCTGCTGCTTCTCATGGCTCAGCAGCCCCCGTAGCTTCTCTTGATGGATAGAAACCGGAGATGATGAGGTCTGAGCACCTTCATTGTACTCCGCTGATCATCCAGGGCCAGCGGTGCTTCGCTCAGCTTCATTAGGAAATTACTCTAATTGTCTCCAAGTCACGGATTATTACCTACAGGTAGCCACCTCATAAACCGCTGCTCGATTCGGGAAGGTTGAGAGATGTTGGCTGCTGAGAACAAACAAACCACATGTTTCAGTCACAGTGCAGTAAAAGCAGTAAAGTCTTACTTATCATGATCATTAAATTCAGAGAGACAAGGAAGACAGGAAGAGAAGGTCAGACCCTTTCTAAATAAAACACACCAAAAAGGTACCACAGAAGAGGGAACCACGATCCACAAAAACCCATAAATCATGACGGGGGGTGGTGTCTCCTGAAAACCAGCAGACCATCTGTGTTCTGATTGGCTTGATGATGAGCAGCGTTAACGGCTTCTACTGGTTCAACATATCGACACATTTGCTGCAAAGGACCAGGACGCCTCACGACCTCCCAGACACGATGAAACCGGAAACAGATTCAGAGTACGCTTTATCGCTCGTAAAAGACGTTTGTCGACCGCAGCAAAACTGTTAACTGAGTCGGCCAACTTCCCATCACAACCCAAAAATATCCTCTTGACAAGTCGTGAAACTAAATCAGAGATGTCCGAACAAGTGCTGGCAGGTCCACCTGGATGGAGGACGGGCACTTGGACGGGAGCGCTCAACGTCGTGCTCCTGTGGACATGCGTTGCTTCAGAATATGAAGGTTTAAATGAAATGTTGCCCTCTGTGACATCACAGAGGGCTGATGTTAGAAAAAACCTCTCCAGAAACAGGATTCGCAGCACCGTGAACTGAGCATGCTGGGAAATGCCATACAAAGACATTACGTTTTACTCAGGTTTCAGGTCACATTTAAGATAATAATTCATCATAATGACACTATAAAGTTAGAAAAAGTAGTAAAGTAGCAGCTGTTTCCTGTTCAAAAGAATACAAACACATTAATTTGTTCAGAGGAGGCGGTCTTTCTGCTTTTTTATTGAATGCGATAAAAGGAATATACTTCCTTAAACAATCTATTCAGACAAATAACCAACGCAATCTCAAGAAGCTCATAAAACTAGATGGAAAGGAAAAAAAGAAATCTAACATTCAGAATGTCTCAGTCACAATTGATTTTTGTGACTTTTTCTCTTTGTGCACTTACGAAGTTTCCATTTGAAAAAACAGAAACGAATCTCTGGCTCCTCATTCAACAAACATTCATTCCTCTGCAGAAGCACTCGGGGCCGTTTGAAACACAACTACGCTATTGACCGGCCTCATATAAGCAACGGTGAGGCAGTGTGTCGGGGGATCGATAGCAGCCCCGATGAGGAACGCGCGTGCATGTGCGCGCGCCCGTGTGGGCTCTGAGAAAAGCCTCGCCCCATTATCTGCATTCATCATCAGACTCCTGTGGTGGTATGGTCACTGGTGAATGCCACAGTGTTTTCACAGTTTGCTTAAGCACCCTGCACTATTAACTCTGCATTTACCTGATGCCCACATCCATTCATTTCTCCCTGGAGGTGGGAGCTCCAGCAGCGAACCATAAATTACATAGATTGTCCAATTTCTGCTTAGACTGGATGCTGCTGGTGTAATTGCAGCTCAGATAATGGCTCCTATTTCAGACAAGGTGGTTGGTCAGCAGCAGAAAGGAACTGAATATATTTAGAGGTTTTAGAGGTAAAAATCGAGTACGTGTGAAAAATCTTTTACATTTTACATAAGAACACATGTAATTGATGTAAAATATGGATCTGTGTAATTTGAGGTTGCAGATGTAAAAAGCCTGACATTTGAGAAGGCGTAAAGCAAGTGTCAGACTGCTAAAGAATGTTTGTTGGAAAAAGCAAGAAAACGTTGAAAGAAAAAAAGAGCAAATAAGATTTTAAGAACAGAAATTATATATATTTATTATATGGGAAATATGGATCACTGGTGTTACAGCAGATATTTGCTGGACACAATTACAGGGTTCTTGCTGCACTTCATTTTTAATCACAATGATTTTAAAACACAACTTAAAGTGGAACAAAGGAACATACACAATTTATAACCCCAGACTGTGTAAGAAGAACTGGACAAGTGACCTACGTTAGCTGCTCTGGCTTAGTCTACACTAAACTGTGATGGTAACTAATACTTGTTTACTCTCATTCTGATCAAATCTGTCCAAACATCCTCATTTCAGAGGTCACAACCGAAACAAAACCCACAACAAGTGCGGCCCATTGAGGACCGTGGTTTCCAGAATTAGATTTCACATCTGTTACAACTGTTTGAGGGGTTAATTCAAGGACCACAGCTGGACTGCATCTAGCTCATCAGCTTCTACCTCCTGTAGGACATGAATCCGTAGTCTTGGATCAATTCAAGGTGACTAAGCGGACCACAAGCCAACGATTAGAAACGGTACTGTCAGATCTGAAACAAGAGAAAGACTCCTCGTCCAGCTGGGAACCATGGGCTTCTTATTTTTCCTGCCTGGTGCTTCACAATTGGCGGAGGAGGGAGCTGGAGATCATGGCTGGTTGATGCCAACGGGATGACATCATCTGCAAAAAGCAGAGAAGGAATCCTGAGAAGACCCAACAGGACTTCTTCCACCTCTTGGTTTCACTGACAACAACAAAGTTATCTGATCTTTCTTCTGCCACCGGCGTTGGTCAGGCTGTTATTTATGGTCTTTCATTTGGCTTTTGGTGCATCAAGTGCTGTGGCGATACCGAAGGTCAGCTGCAGTCTTTTGAAATGCTTGTCTGTGTCACCTCAGCTGACAAACTCCAAAACTAATAAATTAAAGTCTGAATCTGGCTTTAATAAAACTACAGAAGAGCGAGGTCTTCCTAGTAGAGGCATGCTTCGGGACGACAAACACACAGTGACTGGAAGATTTATGGAAACGTATATTTTTATTTAGATTTCTTTAGGTCAGCGTTTGGTTCGGATGCCTACGGTATTTTTCCTGAAGGTAGACCGGGACCACTGACAGAACAACGGAGATACCCAACATCACCATCTCAAACAGCCTGGTGCTCACGGCTGTCCATGAGCTCGATCATTCAAGCAGGTCATTGATTTAACAGACACAAACATCCGAGGAACGAGGAACAGGATGAAATTCCTTCATGGCTAAACCTTTGACGGCCGTTCCTCTATTTGGGCCGCGGTTGTCCGGATAACTGGGTTCCTTTTTCCATCTAAATGCTAATGGACAGGTGTGGAAGAAAGTGGAAAACACTGCCATTTGTTCTCTGCACATTTGTGTGATCGCTGTTGTTACGATAGAGGTTTTGTTCTGGTATTTTAAGAAATGCATTGCCCACTCACTCTTCTATGAATTTCAATAAGCTTCCAGACGTCCTAAAACGTAATGGACAGTTTTTAATACATGCATCATAAAAATGATAAGAAGCAGCTATTTGCTGATGGTGGCCAGATGTGTGACCTGCAGAGAAGCAAAGACAGGTTGGCTTTTGTGTAGTTTCACACTCATTTTGGATTTATAATTAAACTGAATAACATCTACTGATAAATAATAATTTTACTCCCCCAAATCACATTGTTGAAGTCTAAATTATGGGTTAAGTGGTTGGGCAGTTAAGCGTAGGGGAGATCGCCACGATGAATTGTGAACATGCAATGCTCATTATTTTACTTTCATTCTGATCAAATCTGTAAAAACATCCTTATTTCTGAGATGACGTCCTAAACGAATGCAGCCAGAGCTCTGCCGGGGCCTGGCCCGGTCCCAGTGGACCACCACTACTCAGCACTGGCAGCATTCGCTTCAGACGTTGCTGGCTGGGTGTCTGGTTGGTCAACTTGGAAGGATCCTGAAATGATTCGAAGTGAAAGTCACACCTGGACCCACCTGGTGCAAGAGGTTGAGCCGATGACCAGCTGGGGTCCTCTGGTGCCTACGTCTAACAAGAGGTCACCACCTGGACCAACAGACAGTCCAGCTGGGGTCCTCTGGTGCCTACGTCCAGAGGTCATCGCCTGGACCTACAGACAGTCCAGCTGGGGTCCTCTGGTGCCTACGTCTAACAAGAGGTCACCACCTGGACCAACAGACAGTCCAGCTGGGGTCCTCTGGTGCCTACGTCCAGAGGTCACCACCTGGACCTTAAGACAGTCCAGCTGGGGTCCTCTGGTGCCTACGTCCAGAGGTCACCACCTGGACCTACCGACAGTCCAGCTGGGGTCCTCTGGTGCCTACGTCCAGAGGTCACCACCTGGACCTACAGACAGTCCAGCTGGGGTCCTCTGGTGCCTACGTCTAACAAGAGGTCACCACCTGGACCTACAGACAGTCCAGCTGGGGTCCTCTGGTGCCTACGTCCAGAGGTCACCACCTGGACCTTAAGACAGTCCAGCTGGGGTCCTCTGGTGCCTACGTCCAGAGGTCACCACCTGGACCTACAGACAGTCCAGCTGGGGTCCTCTGGTGCCTACGTCCAGAGGTCACCACCTGGACCTACAGACAGTCCAGCTGGGGTCCTCTGGTGCCTACGTCCAGAGGTCACCACCTGGACCTACAGACAGTCCAGCTGGGGTCTTCTGGTGCCTACGTCATGAGGTCACCACCTGGACCTACAGACAGTCCAGCTGGGGTCCTCTGGTGCCTACGTCCAGAGGTCACCACCTGGACCTACAGACAGTCCAGCTGGGGTCTTCTGGTGCCTACGTCCAGAGGTCACCACCTGGACCTACAGACAGTCCAGCTGGGGTCCTCTGGTGCCTACGTCCAGAGGTCACCACCTGGACCTACAGACAGTCCAGCTGGGGTCCTCTGGTTAGGTGTAGGCAGAGACGGGAGCAGCTTTAAGCTGCTTTGCGTCACCTCTGGACCTTTCCAGACCAACATGAAGCTGGTCACAGCAGTTTCTTAGTACAGTTAACAGCACAACAAGCCACGTTATCTTTAAAACAGAGATGACTGATGTCTGTTGTCTGAAGTCAAGTCCCAACGGCCTCGAGCAGCATTTTCCTTTGACGAGTTCAGGATCCTTCCAGGTTGACCAACCAGACCAGTAATGACCGCTAGGACGGCAGATGACCATTGGTCCCCTTTACAGGACAGCATGGTGGCTTAGTGGTTAGCCCTGTTGCCCCACAGCGAGAGGGTTCCTCGTTCGAATCCTGGGCCCAGCCGGAGTCTCTGTGTGGAGTCTTCATGTTCTCCGGGGCTTGACTGGGTTTTCTCAGGGTAGCTCCAAGTCCAAAAAGATGTCTGTGTGGTTGTGTGTTTATATGAGGCCCTGCAATGGACTGGTGACCTGGCATGGGGGCACCATTCCCTTTTGCCTCTAATGAGCTGGGCTCCAGCAGACCCCCGTGACCCGGTGCAGGATTAGGTGGGTATAGAAAATGAATGAATGGATGGTCACTTTAAAGCTGCAGTCCCTATGTTTTTAAGACTCTTTACACGACACCAAAACACCTTCGACTGCTGTGCTGGGTATCCACACTACAACCAATCAGAGAGCAAGAACAGAGCTGAAGTCACTGTGAGGAAGGAGATCGTGAACAGGTAAGACACTGTAAAGTTTCAACAAAACACAATGCCCCTTACCTTAATCTGAGCAGCTACTCTTCACATGTGATGTCTACTGTTTCTGTCCAACAGACAATCGCTGCTGCCAAACTGTGCAAATCCAGCTCTTTACCGATGTTTGCCATCGTCTCTTTTCACTCGTGCTCACGACAAATCATCAAACAAACATCTAGGTTCCCTGGGTTCATTTTCAAATAATGATTTGCGTTTTTACACGTGTTTACGCGTCATTCCATCACCATCAGATCACGTAACGTCGACTCTGAACCACAGAACCAGCGGCTCCGGGTGGAAGATGAGGAGGGGGTGGGACTCCAAGAGCAGCAGCGAGCCTGGCGGGTGAGAGACATTAGGAAGCATGTGAGCGAGTACCTCTTGATCCTCAGATGGACCTCTGAACATGTAGAGCTTGGAATAACCCATGAAGCTGGGTGAAAGTGAGCATAACATAATAAGCAACTACAGAGGTGGTTAACGTTTGACGTAATCCAAGGGGACAAAAATGAGGGAAATTCCTTCACCAGTTGTGTTTTTAACATACGTCTATAAAACCTGCAGTATTTGTTCTCATTCCTGAAGAAGAGAGTGCTTGCAGATGCCCCTCATGGGATCTCAACACAGCTGAGGTCTACAGTGATGAAACGGTTAAGACTACTGATTAACTAAGCAAAAAAAAAAAAAAAGTAAACAAGTATGGACTTGAATTCACACAGACGCAATGATCGCAAACGGAGCTGAAATAAGAAAGCAACACGACGCTAAACAGAATAATCAGAAACAAATCTTTTCCATCAGCCGAGAAGATAAACTCGATTCAAGGTTACGACTACGTTTAAGTAAATGTTTAATCAATCACCCGCTGGGATTGTTGTTAGTCTTACAAAATGAAAAGAGCCCTTTGTGAAAGACAACAGTTGATAACATTGTTTACTGGTTGCATTTAAACTTTAGATTTTCTTTAGTAATTCATGTCCAGCTGAGCTGGTCCTCGGCAGGAAGTCCCCAAAAACATCTGCGTTTGTCAGGAATTGAGGTGTAGAAGCTCACAGATGCAGGAGTTTGGTAGCCTGGTGCAACTGCAACACTATTCTTTATATTAACAAACAAAAACAACCCTGCTGAAGCAGCAAACCTCTAATATCACCACGGAACAAAGTGGTGAGGAGCTGCATAGATGCAAAACCACTCAGGGTCAAATTAGAAACAGGTGGGAACAATCAAGAACTGCAACTGAAAATGTCAGTAACCTGCCAAAGTTTTGTTTATCAAGTCGAGTTCCTGACTGAAACCAAGCGCTATGAGGACACCCTACAGTGTACTTTAAATATGTCTGCTCACCAGGGGCGCCACCAAGAATTCTGGGCCCCATTACAAAAGAAAGAATAGTCACATTGGGCCCCTCCTGTGGTACCTCCACATCTCCAGGAGCCACCTGACCTATTAAAGGCTCTTGCTCCTTGTAGTTCACTTCTACAATCCAACATTCACTGCCGGTGAGTCAGCAGTTTACGTACAGTCTGAAATTTACTATTTGATGCAAAGTCATGAGGAGATGGCGTCGCTGCTTCTACTCTGTTCTTGAGTCTGGTAAAAGGGCTGGGACAGCTAATTTAATATGAATATCTAAACATTTACCTGCACTGAATAGATGTTGGTTATAAAGAAGTGAAATGTGGACTAACACTAGTGTGGCGCTAGCTTTTCCACTGTGGACATTAATCTAAGGTTAATCTCTACCGCGCAGGCAGTGGAGAGAACAACTGTCGCATATCGACGCCCGTTCTGTTCCCTCTCCTGCCGTATCTGAAACCCAGACTTTCTAGGTGGCATGTTCCTGCCTGATGATCATATTAGGCCGCTGCTGGACATGTCGCGGGACATGGCGCTGGACATGTCGCTGGACATGGCGCGGGACATGTCGCGGAACATGTCGCGGGACATGTCGCGGGACATGGCGCGGGACATGGCGCGGGACATGTCGCGGGACATGTCGCGGGACATGTCGCTGGACATGGCGCGGGACATGGCGCGGGACATGTCGCGGGACATGTCGCGGGACATGTCGCTGGACATGGCGCGGGACATGGCGCGGGACATGTCGCGGGACATGTCGCGGGACATGTCGCGGGACATGGCGCGGGACATGGCGCGGGACATGGCGCGGGACATGGCGCGGGACATGTCGCGGGACATGGCGCGGGACATGGCGCGGGACATGTCGCGGGACATGGCGCGGAACATGGCGCGGAACATGGCGCGGAACATGGCGCATCAATGCGCTCAGCAGGACCAAACCATTTTACGCAGATGCAGTCGTGGCGGTCAGTCAACATATAGACGATTACTTTTTTGGGGGGATTTTTAACTTTTACTGTCAAACACAAGTATAAACAAAGAGATAATTAATTTTATTATTACGTTTAAAAATACAATTCTTAATGATGATGTTTTTTATGATTTTACATGATTTCTACCTATTTCTTCACACGTCTAACTTCCCCCCTATACGGCGCCCCTGCTGCTCAACACTGACAACTACCACAAAATTATAGTTTTAATTTGTTTTGACAATTAAGCAATGTTTTAATGGAGATAATTATTTTCACTTTGTTAATAAACATGACTAAAAAGGAGGACGGACAAATGTATAAACAAGGAAAGTATTTGCTTGCAGCTTCCGTGAAGAAGCAGATGTTTCTGCAGATTGCAGCTTCGCTGAGCCACCAAAGTTTCACAACAGCAACAAGAACAACTGCAGCATTAGTCTGTTACAGCAGCACCTGCCAAGGACCGGGATATAATGAGTTTCAGGGGAATACTTAAAACCTGAAGCTGATGTATTAGATGAAGGAAGAATGCGGAGAAGCGAGGGATGGACTGTGATAGCCGAACAATATTGATCTTCATTTTCTGGGGTATTCCCGGTGTGCTGTAGTTTGTACCCCTAAAAAATGTCCCTGAAAATAAGGAGGACCAATTAACTGTGACATCTTGACTAATGTTGTATATCAGAATCCAGGCCAGGGCCAGAATGACCCTGGACATTTCTTCTGGACATCACAGGCCGGATGTGAGTCTGAAAAATTGTTGAAGAGGAAACAATGTGGGTTTGATGCCGGAGACTTTATTCTTCAGCAAAGAGAAACGTGGTTCTGTCCTGGAACCACTCGCTCCGCTCGTTTATGCACCGACTCCTGAGAAATATCCTTCCTACCATTAAAAAAAAAAGAGAAAAATCCAAATGGATGTCTGGTGTTTGTGGTATTAACCATCTTTAACGGCCAGCACCACGGCGCCGCGTGACGCCGCAGCTGACCATGTTCCAGATACAAAGTCAGGAAAAAACAAATGCTTTTAAAAAAAGGTCACATTAAAATGTTTGATGAAACATGTATGTAGGACTGGCACAGAAACATGTCTGCTGATGGAAAGTGAACAGCATTAAATAAAATGTAAATGTGTATAAAACAAGAACTGCAGTAAGTAGTAAAGTTGGCCAAGTGCTTGTTTGTTGCTAATAGCAGCAATGTTGGCGTCTGAAGTCAGGTGAGGCTTTTACGTCTTTCAGTCTGAAACCTTTTTTATCGTGACAGCTGGATCTGGGGGCAAAGAATCATTTGAGGTCATATTTATCTTACTACACAAGCCTGTGATGGATTCTCCGTTATAGTTGATGTGAGCTTGAAAGGACCTTCTTCATCGCTATAAAACCACTTAAAAAAACACATCACTAATCAGTGGTGTCCCTCAGGGGTCAATCCTAGGGTCTGGTTCCATGGGACTTTCTTTCTGTTTAACTTCATTTATGATGGAATAACAGAACATTTTTATCTGAGGTTTAGGAGAAACCTGAAGTGATCTCACAAGCTCTCTTAATGACAATGAAAAGGGTTCTGGGAATTAATGGAAAGGTATTTGTCGCAACTATTTCAGAACAGAGTCTGAAGTGACTCCAACCCCAAGAGATTAGTTTTGTTTTTTAACGTCTTATGTAATTGTACAGCTCTTTTAATCTCTTAAATCTTTCGTTCTTATATCTTTAAATATTACAGGGCACTTTGAACTGCTACAAGTATGAATTTATGTGTTTTTTTGTCTGTGCCTCATCACACAGCAGCTGTTTTGTTGTCATGAGTGGGAACCAGCAAAGGGAGGTTTTCATGGAGACACGGATCAGCCCTGTCATCACAACCAACCACTGAGGTCCACCTTCACCATCAAAAACTGACCAGCCAGGGTTTGGGTAAACAAGCATTTGAGGGTGAACTGGGGTGTGCGGTACCAGGGTTGGATTGTAGGGTGGAGTCGCTGTGGATTCAAATGACTTCCCACAAATGCCATCAGATTGGTGTTTGGGGAGTCTGGAGACCAAATGAACACTTGGTCTTTGAATACTTCCTAAAAGTGTGTGGCGTGGCCCACTGCTGACCCTCTGAGGGAGGCGGCTGCTGCAGAGAATAATGATTCCATGTTGGGGTGTGTGACATGTGACACGGACGTGAAATCTAACTACAGAGACCAAAACTGTACATATGTTTATTTCTGCTCCAAAGTTGGACATGTTAACATGGAGGCCAGTGGAGGAACTGCTTGTGTCAAATTAGCAACAATAAAAATAAAAATAATATACTGAATATACGTCGTCAATTCAACTCAGACCCACAAATCAGAGTCAGACTGGTGAGCAAAGTGTTTTTGTTAGGTTTTAGATGCCAGAATACAACTGCCACTGACGAGAAGCAGGTTTTCCCAGAAGAACATCTGATTGTAGAACGTTGAGCAGTATTAACGTTACGGCTCATCGACTCTGTTGCATGTCTTAACCCGTTTAACGGTGGTTTACCGTTAAACTGCAGTCTTGTTTTCTTTCTTTCAGGTAAATCATGTTGGGTGGCTGGTTAAAGGTTTTAGCTGATAAAGTCTTTGAAAACTGGGCATCAAATCATGAGATAAGCTCAAACCCCCTCAGTCCACATTTAATCATCACCTATGATGCACAAAAGGCCTCATGAGACTTTCGTGCAATTTCAGCAATCCCAGAATCCTTTGTTCATTAAATCTGACCTTAGTACTTGTTTAGAAATTTTCCAAGTGATTGAATTGTGTATACAACACCCATGATGTGCTTTAATAATTTGTAAACAAACAAAAAATGCACAAGAACAGTCAGATATTGTAGTTTGAAGCCTTTAAAGTCTCCAGTTATTTATGCAATTACATTTACACATTTGTTTTCATTCACACCACATTGATCAGTTTTACAAAAATCGCCTTTTTGACTATGAATGACAGCACAGTCCTAAATCCGAAGGACAACAGCGTCCCTGGCAGCAAATGAACCTGGCAACCTTTCAAAAGAGTAAGTGGCTATGGGTGGTTGGACAGCGTGAATAGAAATATTGCACATAGAGAAAAGGCTCCTGGGATGACATCATTATTAATTAAGTGAAAAGGAGTGCCATGATTGTGGGATTAGCTGCGGATGGATGCAGATATGTTCTTCTGTAGGAGTCCACTGAGCAGTTAACAGCCAACCGCTCAAATGTTCATCTTCTGAAAACTCTGAATAAAGAAAAGGAAGGGATATGTACATAGATGCAAATTTTGGGAAAACAAGAATCTCTAACTGACATCATTAAATTCAGAACTGGATTAAAATAGGTAAAGTTGTAAATTGTGTTCAGGAAACACGTAATTCGAGCAACACTTGGCCGACGCTCCACATCTCCACAACATCAGTCAGTAAAATAAAAAGAACTTAAATCATAAGTGAGTTTTAATATAGGTTCATATTCATCCATCATGAGACGCTGCTCTCCTGCGTTTGAAATGACAGCTCAAGTCACAGATATTGTATTTAAGTATATACAGTTGATGACAAATCAAATATCTGAGGAAAACAGCAACTCAGTGCTTTTACTAAAAGATAACCAAAATTTCATAATTCTCATCAACCTGGAAAGTTGATGAAAATACCAAAAAGTTTTATTTATGACGGTTACTTTTTACCTTTAAACACAACTAATAAAGGCTTTTGACTCCTCAGCAGAGATGTATGTGGGTCACAATTTCTGGTTAATAATAATAATAATTCAAGTAATAATAATAATAATATGTGTGTTTTGCAGCCAGGACATCATACATAACAACTGGGCACCACATCCCAAATGGACACCATGTTTTCCACCTCCAGTGGTGGTTTGGAAGACGTGCCGGACCGTCTCCACTCATTAACACAGAACCGTCAGCGGCTACGTTGTCACCACAGCAGATCGTTGAGCCCCATGGGGTCAGAAGTGGTACTGCTACTGTGACTGGTTTTAAGATCTTTACTGATTTTAAGCATTAAACACACACAAATAAAAGCGCATCAAATTTGAATCTTTGTGTGCAAAAGGGGACTTTTTTCCATCACAATTTATTTCTGTCTGCCAGGAAAGAAAACTGTGTTAATTATCAAATAGATTTTGCACTTTACAACAAAAACAACAAGAGTGTCAGAACTTACAAAGACGGGATAGAAACCTGGACCTAAAAACAAGCTCATTAAATACAACAACAAAAAATAAAAGTACAAAAAAAATGACAGAACCTTGCAGAACCTTGCAGAACCTTGCAGAACCTTGCGTGACCAGTTCCTTTTCCTGAAGTCACTTCCCCGTTTGTTCAAATTTGCCGCCTTCAGCAAACCAGTTAACGATTCATTTTTAGCAGCAGCGAGCTAATATGTATAAGGTTTAATGACATTTTCAGCCTGCAGCCTGAATAAACTTTCAGTTTCCTTCAAATCTAATTTCAAATCTAATTACAACTGTTTTTTTTTTGTTGTTGTTTTTTTAAGATTTTGTCTGTCGTCCACTAAGCAACCAAAAACTGCAAAAGAACATTTCCCTTTCCTTTAACTGTTGGCGTGAGATAATAAAAGGTAGATCTACTGATGTGATCTCGCTGAAGGACGGCTCTTTTGGGTCTCAAGGACACCATGGACGTCGATAGGAAGGCTGCAGTTAACATGCAGGAATGACACCTTTTGCATCGTTTCTTTGCTTTGCCTTTTGAGTTTAAGGATCTTGAATGTTGTTAAAATAAATCTAAAGTTAATCATTCACTTCATGGAAATTTGCACTCATGAAATGGGTCTGGTAGCTCTTCTGTAAGCAGCCATTTCCACTGGTACAGAATGTACCGGACCAGTCGAGGTGGGGTCGTCTTTCCAGCCGGAGCAGCCGTGAGCCTTTATTCAAAACAACCAAGATGACTGCAGACTTACTAATAACACCTTGGATCACCAGGCTTTTACTGCAAAACCGACAACAGTCATCGACCGGCGTTCCTTCTCCATTACACTCCATTTAGGATGTCTTTAGAAGTCTGTTCCTCTGATTGGCTGTACTTCTATCCAATGGTGCCCAGAGGCAGTTTCGTCTGAGGTCTGTTGGTAACTCCCCTGGAAATCAAAGTCCAATCAAGAGGAACCAGAACAACTCTTTATATCACAGACAAGAAGATTTTGAACAGGTGAGTGGGCGGAGAAGAAAAAGAGAAAGTCTCATAGCTGTCATCCCACGAACAAGAAAGATATAGCAAAGCAAAACGGCTTTTGATCCAGGCTGTGAACATCTTTATTTCTGCAGTAAAGTTGGGTATTTTAACACAAGTCTGTAGGCGCTGACCAGCTTTTTAAAACATTCTCAAGTGGCCATTTAAAGAACTACAGTTTTGGCGTCACGTTTTTTCCCTCAGATTTTGCCACTGAAATGTCTCTGGCAGTGATTGTAGCGCACTGTCGGCAGGTTTGAAGGAACGTCTCAGGAGTTTTTCACAATCTGAGACTGCAGATCTAAAACAATGTCTGTTTGTAAATGAGACCCAGACTTGCCTGATTTCTTGTTTGTATCCTCATTAACTGAAAGACAATCTTCTGCCTGCGGTTTGACTGCACAGCTGCAAACAGCAGCACTGTATTGTATGTATATGTACATTTCTATACTCCCAGGATCCTGAAGCAGTTAAAACAGAGATTTAACTTTTTTTTTGTTTTTTTTAGCTAAGAGGGTCCTCCCACTAGTGGGGAAGTAAAGTTGCTTTTACTTCTCTGACATTTACTCTTTTGGCTGCTTTTCAGTCAGTCACCCTCTTTTTTCTTCTTTCACCGTTTCGTCCTTGAGGCTTTAGGTTTCCGCTGCAACGATGTCCTCGCTGAGTAGCAAGTAAGCTTCAACTTATCGCCATCATCGTTCCTGTGCGACCATGTAAGCGACAGGTCTGTCTAGCGATGGCGGAGATGGGAGTCCACCGTTGCTTTGAGGTGCTTTTTGCCAATCATAGGGAGGTGAATGCACCGGGTCACCAGTCTCTACACATTTAACTGACCGCTCTGCTGAGAACACTACTGTATAGTCAATAATATTTTGCAAAAAAGCTAAGACATCAATGTGTAACAAAAGCATGGTTGTTCATTTAAGAGCATATGGGATTCTATACAATAAGGCATTGCTTTGATGAAAACATCTGGACAAGCATGTCACAGTTTATTGATGCTGGACTATCAGGTGACTGATGTCTTCTTTAATAATGATTACATAACACAAAACTATCAACGCTGCCTATACGCTCCACGACACGAGTACTTGATATGTAGAGATGGAAACAGCCAAACACAAAGCCGGAGGGTTGTCCTCATGGATAACAGACAGAAATTAAGTCAATTCAACAGGACCAAGGGGGTCAATTTTCCCCAGCGGATCCATTACTGCGGACCGAAGCTGCCGTTCGACACTGGTAACAGGTTGTCTCATCATTGTACCAGCCGGTGTCCACTACACACCGCAAATCAGTTGGCTCACAAAGAAAAGCTACCATTTACTTCTGAGCAGAGTGTCAAACCGCCGCACAAATGAGTGCAAGAGAGTTATCCAATCACAGCAGACGCTGTTCTTTATCGTTGCATTCAATAATTAAGGGAAGTTTCTGTTCACTTGTGGACGCAATGAAACGGCACGCGACTCATCTGCAAGCGTAAATCGCTCATGGTACAGTGGACACATGACCTCTGTAACAAGCACAGTTTAAAAAGAGGAAAAACTCCCCATTTACACATTAGATCCACATGTTTGCAGACATCAGTGGAAATAATTCTAGTTTCGGAACTTTGACTTATCTAAAATCAGAATGATTAAATGGGAATCTATGACAGTTTCCACTTAGGAATCAAATAACAAAATGCCAGAGAGCCAACTTTTCTTGCTTAATGCTGCTAATATAGCTTATTTACAATCATCTATAGTATGCAACAAAAATAAGTGTTTTTCACTTACAGTATAAACTGATATGTTCTGGCCAGTCACCAAAGAAGAAGACAAAACTAAATCCAAAACAATGGGAATTCATTAATTGTGCTTTTTCAACCCACAAATCCACTTCATTACTGAAATGGGACAATTTCAAGAGGCACCACTTGAAGTGCTTACGTCACGCAATGGGAATCTCTAAAGCTATTACGAGGACTAAAAATACAAATAGTAAATATAGTTTATTTATATATTTATAAAGATGATACAATTCCCTTTGAGTCCCAAGTCCAATTTAAAAAATATTTTCTTCTCTTTGTCAAACGTCCGAGATGAAGGATCTTTGTGTCAATGCGCAAAGCCCTTATGATGCTCTAAGAGAGAAATGTTTTTGCCAGGGTTGAACCTAGGTACCCAAAACCTGGATGACACAAAGCTTGTGATTAAAAGCAGGAGGACTTTCATGTAGCATGTAACAGAAGACGAACCAGGCTGTAGAAACTTGCCGATATCGTGGATGTCTGTTGACGGTCAGGATGTGTCTCAGAAATCCTTTATCACTGCGCTTAAACCGTAACCTCGTTCTTACTGGCAGTGCGGTATGTGTGGTGGTGTCCAGGAATGTACTGTAGGTGGTCCACCGTGTGTGTTCGTCGGGAAGCAAACGCCTGCCTCTTTGATGCCGACGCATGATGGTTGACCATCAACGTGTTGTAGGAGTCATTGGAGGCACTGGGTTGGGAGTGCATCTTGGCCATCTTGTTGTGGCGGTCCATGACAGGTGTGGTGGGCATCAGCATGTCAGCATGAGACAATGCCCGTGCCATGGCCTTCTCCCGGAACTTGTCACGCCTCATCGCTGGGGACAGCAAGGGATCCTGGGAGTGGAGGCGGTCTGCTGAAAGCAGCTGCTCATTTGAGAGGTTGCGACTGCTTCCGTACGCTGCAGCTGCCATCGCACCATACGATGATAAGCCATAGTCTCCACGGCGCGGCGTCCTCGGGGGAGACAGGACGTGGTCCTGGGACATGGCCCTCTGGACCCGCCGGGGACGCTGCCGCTGCTGGTGTTGCTGGGGTTCTGCATTCAGCTTCACCATGTGGGTTGGTCCCCGGCCACCGATGTCAGGGTGATGATGCTTCCTGGGGTAGTAATCGTCTATGTCTTTGTCACCTGTGGAGTTAGAAGACAAAAGTTGTCAGAGAGACTGAAGTGTCAAGACTTGTTGACGGTTGAACAAGTTCACCCATTTTGACTAGATTAGTTACCACGGGCTCATTTCAACTGGAGAGAAAGTTGCATTTCCTTCTTTGACAAGTTTAATATGTTCCACCTGTAAGAACGCAGTACCAGCAGGTTTGATGCGTTGAGTTTCAGTCACAGGTAAAGGCAGATAGTCTGCAGTTCTGAACATGGTTAACGTGCTGAGGGGCTTCCATCATTGACTGTGTAGTCAGAGTCCTTTTAGCTTGCCCACCAGCTGTGAGCTGGGGGTTGACACTGAGCACGCTCGATTTATCACTAAATTGGTCCAGCCAATAACTCACAACAACAGCAGCCAGAACAGCTGGATCCTCCAGCTGAGCTGACTGACTTTGCCCGGATCTCAAGCTGGACTTCGCTGACAAAAACCCCTAAGGACCCAAAGGCCACGTCAATTAGCCAACATCAGCTCGTCGAGGGTCCTGCTGGGCTCCCCCGTCCTTGTTTCAGCTCCAGCACTCCTCGTTTACAGATGTGAAGACAGATGCATGAAATCAATGGTATGAATGCATCCCAGGGCACTCCAGGTAACCTAGTGGTGGCTTGTTGAGCATCCACATGGCGCCTGGTAGGTGCTCAAGCGGCGCCCGTTCAAATGTTTCAGTAGCGAAACAGAAACGAGGAAGAATTCAGGTTAGTTAATGTAACGCTAGTTAGTATCATAGGCTACGACCAGCCACGCTAAAACAGATCAATTTCGTTAATTGGGTTAATGTGGGCGGGTTTTTGAAAGCGGCCTCTAGTCCTGCTCGTTCCATCCATTTTCCAGTTTTTGGTTAATTGTGGGTTAGATGGCTTTACTTCTCCCAGTGTGGTACAGAGCAGAGACACAAACTTCAGAGACGCGATGGCCGATGTCACGTGGGGGTTCCAGTTCTGCTCATGCATCTGCGGGCCTGCAACAGGAGCCGTGCACATTCACGTGTGTTGTCATGAGACCTTCACGTCCGTCGCTCTGCATCCCTAACGAGGCGGCCCGACTCCAGCCCACGGCGATGCGCTCCGGCACTTTTCCCTTCAGGACCGGTAGAAATGTGACATTATGAAAGAAAATGTCAACAGAACTCAACCAGAGGCTACAAGAACGCAGACAACCGCGAGGCAGCAGCCTGTAGCCGCATTAATGGGTCAGAGCGGACGCGCCACAAACTCCGCCACTGTACCTCGGATTTGTTGATTTATCATGACGACATCAGCCACTGAACAGGTTCCAATCAATCTGCAGATGAAAGCCGGAGCGAGTCAGACCAGGACTGTTCTTATACGACGTAAATTATGTTAAATTATGCACTTTCAGATGCTTGTTCATTTCCTTTGGAACCGTTTCTGCTGCCGTTTTGATTAAAATCCTGATTTTTATGAGCACACATATTGAGGCATTCTGAAATGATTTAGGAACGTCTGCAGCGGGTCTCGTCCGTGCACAACTTTTCTATTACCATGATTGCAAACGCCGAGCTACAAACACCTAAATGGCTAATTAAAGCCCCGCTCCCACTTTTCTAGATTGCATCAGTATAACCAGGATATTTATGTGTCAGCTATTGATCACAGAAGACTGTAATCGCGTAATGCATTAATGCTCATGAAACTGGTCCAACATCCATTATGTGGTGATCTCTGGAGGACGGAAACACGGGGGAGCCGAACTCAAAGGTGTGCGAGCGTGTGAGGGAAAGGGCCAGTGATAGAATTTCGGTTTGACTTTTTGGGAGGATTAAAAGATGGTTAGAATGTTCTGAATGGCGTTTTAATCCCTTTTAGGGTGATTAAGGTGAAAGACAACAGGGCTTCTTTATGCTGCCTCCTTGGAGGAGTTAAGCAGGTTATTTTAAGCGGTGCCCTCAATCTCTGCCTCGTTGACATCAGTGAAGGACGGAGGGGGCGAAAAACTTCACTGCTCGCTCTCTCACACGCGCACGCTTGCACGCGCGCACACGTGCACACGTGCACGCACACACATACACGCACACGCACGCACACATACACACACACGTACGCTTGCACGCGCGCGCACACGTGCACGCACACACATACACGCACACACATACACGTGCACGCACACACATACACGCACACATACACACACATACACGCACATACACGCACACATACACACACATACATGCACATACACGCACACATACACGCACATGCACGCACACATACACACACATACACGCACACATACACGCACATGCACGCACACATACACACACATACACGCACACATACACGCACATGCACGCACACAAACTAAATTGCAAATAACCACGCTCTGGATGGTTTAACTGAATTAGCAGCTTAATTATATTACTTTTAGGCACAAATCCAAAGACCTCATTAATGCTTGAACCTATGATTCAATCAATCTTTATTTTCTTTTCTTGCATACAACAACTTGCTTGTTTGACAACATTTTGAGGGCAGAAAAACGTCCTCTCTGAGTGCAGCTTCTCTGTACATTCAAGCACCTTCAGGGGCAGTGATTTGAAAATCTGTCATGCTGCACTTTACTTCCAAAATAGGCTTTTGAGGAAAAAAAAGTACAGCACAAGCGCTCTGATAAAAAGAGTTTGGGAATATTTTTATTAATGTTAAATGCAGAATAACGTCTTGAGGCTAAAGATTCAGAGGCAACAGATTTGTTAAAAATGATAACTCAATAACGTTATTACATTCAAGCCAAGCGTTTCCACGGCGGCGCTTGAATTATTTGGCTTACCGCACCTCCTCAGGTCTGTTTACTTTAATACGACGAAGGAAATGTGCATCTCAGAGCAGAGTTTGAAGATAAAAGAAGAAAAAGGTGCTATTCATTTAAAGTGGCCAAGTTCTAAAGAGTTAAAAACGACAACAACAGTAAACATTAACAAAAGCTAAAAACTGTGTTTTAGTTGCTGCCGTCGACCGTGTAAGAAGAACTGGACAAAGCCTCCCTCGTCGGTGTCTAAAGAGAGTTTTGTTCACGTGGCATCAAACACCACCGCGGCCCGCCTCATTTTTACAACCTCACTCCTGCTATGCTGTAATAGAAAAGTAAAACGTGTCTCTGATAAAGTGGTTCAGACAAGTGATCAATATTGGTTAAATTTGAACAGAAGTGTCTTGTTGCTGCTCACATTTCAACAGTTATATCCAAACTTAAATGAACAAGAACAGTCTCTGGTCTGCCTGAGCAGATCCTGAACCGGAGAGAGAAAACCTTTGGTTTTCCTCAGGAAACTCGGACGCATCCTCAGGACGAAGACACGGAGGAGAAGCTCATTTTACCGGATGATCGCTTTAATTCCTGTGACAACATACATGCATGCATTTTTTTGCACCTTGCATATAAGAGTGCTGCTTTCACAGCTGAAAGTTGCATCATTATTTTTTCTTTTATATGCAAGCTTGAATATAAGCTGAGTGAAACAAATCCAACCAAAAGATCCGAACCCAACACAGAGACGTCTAGCAGACGAAGAGATGAACTGTTGGATTTACACTCTTCGTGGATAATCAACTTCTCTCAGTTGATCAGAAACGACAAAACCTCGACCAATCACGGCCATGACGTCAGGACTGAAGCAGATCATGCATTAACCGGTTCTTGAAGAACGTAGAAGCTCTCCGTCACACTTTCATGCTTCATGTCCTCTGTTATGATGCACCGTCCAGCCGTTTAAATCGTTGAGTAACTGTTACTGTTCTGGTGTCTCCTATTAAAAAAAATAAAGAAAAGGATAATGTCTCTCAAGTCACTTCCTGCTTTGTCTATCAATAAAAGAAATCAATAAAAAAGGAAATCAATACCATGAACCTGAAGCACGCCATGGTCATCATAATCAGACTGAAAATGCCACTGTGAGGATAATAAACACTCATATTGGTGTGACATTAAAAGTCCATCCAGTTGGCGTTTAGAAGCCATTCTGCTGAAAAACAGCGCCCTAATATGTCATTAGGAGACACGAACATCATAACACAGATGGAGCCAAATTACACGGCAGTTACATCTGAGCGGATGAGCTGGTAGATGAGTGGGAATGAGTACCGAGGCTTCAAGGCTTTTCTCATGCATTTTAAATGTTTATTCTCCTAAAACAGGTGAAAAAGTGGGAGAACTCCACGACGAGCCACCCAGCATCTGGAGACACTTCTGGTGATGCATGGCTCTGTAATGAACATCTGCATGCCAAACACGGGCCAAACACGCGAACGTGTCGACGCCGTCATGCTCGGGTGCAAGGCTGACGTCAAAAAAACAAAAAGCACAGCAATGGAGGACTAATGAAGGAGCACCTACTTAATCTGTGGAGAGAGTATTTACTTAAGTCAGGCTTGAGAGCCAGCTCGTAGGAGGTGGGAAGGTGGCTCAGGTTCTGGAAGGATCTGGAGAGAGACAGATCGTAGGGCTCCGTCGCCGAGGTCAGGATGTTGTTCATCCGCTGGGGTCTCTCTACAGGGCAGAAGAGGAAAAAGGTGGACCGTAGTCAGCACAAAGTCGTACAAGAACGTGATCACACAGGTTACTGAAGACAGAACGATAGGAGGGGAAAGTGATGCAGCAGGAAATGTGCAGAAATACAATGTTCTCAGGTGATGTTTGAAGCCCTCAGCTGGAAAACAGCTGAGAAGCTGAGTCTTTGCATTTCCCCAGAGATAAAAGCGAGTAAGAGCATAACCTCATTACAGCCGGCGGGGAGCCACGTGAGAACTTCTCCGGCTGGACTCAGTACCATTTCATGGGCTCCGGAGCTTCGGCACAAGGTTACTGTAAGGAATGAGACTCCAAGTACTCCAAGGAGGCGGGGACCTGAGACGCATGTGGCCTACGCTCGGGTCGTAGGCCACCGGACATTTACCTTACGCAGGAAGGACTTTTGAACAGAAACCTGAGGAACACGACTGGACGAAGGGCACAGCGATGTCCTGGAGCAGCACTGTTGCCAGGCAACCGTTCATCAGCTAGTTAGCGCACCGTTCACGATCAGCTTGCTGCGCTCTGACGGAAGTCGCAACATGGTTTTGGGGCGCTCCCTGCAGGCAGGGGGTGCAGCGATCCTGTCGAATTATTCACATAAGAGTTGTTTGGGAGTTGGTTTGGTCACTCTGGCCAGGTGTGGGGGCTTTGTCAGAGGGGTTACTGGATGATTTTGGTTGAGTTAAGCTCCTTCCGGAAGTATTAACGTATCCCTCTGACAGTATGTCACATCACTCCATTAACTACATTTCCTTTTATTTGAGCAAATGTTCAACTCCTGCACAAGCAGCAGCAGCCAAAGCCAGACTCCGAAAGCTCGTGTGCGGGCAACGCCGCATCTTATGGGGCTTGTTTTGGAGCTGACCTTTATGTACCACGAACAAACTCCTCTGCATAGGTTCAGTGAGATGTTTCCAAGAGTGTATAATTGAATCCTGGACATTCCCAGAGAGCCATTTCTATATCCAGAGCCAGAGGCAAAGCCACCTGTTGATAAAGCTGTCCTCAGGTAAATATCACTGCTCTGTTTTCCTGAACTTTCACTCGCGTGTCTAATTGAACCAGTCTGAACAACAGCCTGGAGGCATTTGTGCATTAATCAAACTCATGTCACCACGCAAGACTTCAATTTCATTCTACTCGCAGATATACTTGAAGAAAGTCACCAGAAAATATGCAAAAAACCATCCTAATGAATCAGAATTGATTAAGGACAGTATTTTTGAAATGGTAAAATGTTTCCTCCCTGTACTTAAAGGAAGTTCTCCGTTGGGGTTTCCTCCTCTTAAAACTAGCAGAAACAGTCTAAAATATTTTTGTTTCATTTTCTTGAAACAACTTGAAACAAGGCTTCAACTTTCTTAGAAATGTTTGCAGTGCACATGAGAGTTCTGCTCGTTTAAAGACGTACATCTCGTCGTGTCTTCTTCTTTCTAGAATTACACATCTGAGGATGAGTGGTGCCAAATAAAACCAGTTTTTAGTGTTCTAAGCAGAACCCATCCTTGTAAGTGATTCAAGTCTCCACTAAAACCCTCTGAACAGTTCACCCACGGCCTCCACAGGTGAACGTGATGTTGTACGAGTCCGAACCCACTCGTGGTGCTTATCGACAACATTCCCAGGATTCCCAAACCAATCTCATGTTTGACTTCCTGCCGGTTCGGTCTGCTGGATGTAATCTGACGTGCAGCGAGACCAGTCGGTGGCTTCTGAGGCGCTTGTGAATTGCTCCATGGCAACAAAAGATCTGTCGTACAGTAAAAATGTAAAAAGTTAACATTTTACATTTCTGCAAGCAGTTTCTGCAACAAAAATCAGCTTGTCGGTCATTTCAGAAGTTAAAAGGCGCGTTTCCTTTGACACCACCTGTCCTTTTAAGAAGAATAATAGCAGAAAGGATGAGACTTGGCATATTTAAATGATCAAAACCTTCAGGTAAACTGGTAATCTCACATATCCAACCAATCAGGCAGAGAGGTCGTGATCCCGGTGGGACGCAGGGCGCTGCAGGCGAGTGGAAACCGTCCAACAATGTTAACAAGTCATCTTTAAAGGTTTGCAACAACTGTGAACTGCCTCTGTCACAGTTTGTCACTTCTGCCTTCAACAGTTCAGTTGGGGACGTCAGTGTGTGACACCATTAAGGCTCCCTTCACTGCAGCCGTATTTGGGACGCCCCAGTCACGGGTCAGAGACGCAGCCACAGGGAAGGGCTGGGACACGGGCCGGGACTCTGGTGCTGGAGTTAAAAATAGGACTGGGTGACTACTGTAGCGCCGAGGAACATGTGCTGCAGAGGGGAGACACGTGCGTGAGGGTTTGTGGGGAATATCGAACCGGTGTGGTGGCGTGAAGGAGTAAAAAAATGATGCGAAGACAAGATTTTGAGGATTAGACTGAAGGTCATGGGTTGTAATGCAGCAGCATGAGGATTGTGACTGCAAAAAACACACAAGCACTTAAGGAAAGGAGAAAAAAATGACCCCCAGGAAAATAAGTTTGACCTCTACTGTACGAGATGCATGTTGAAGAAAAAAGGTGATGGAAAAATACACATAAACACCATGTGTATGTGTATCACTTACCATGTCTCATTTGTCTGTGGGCTAACAAATCCAAGTAAGAAAGACAGGATCAATAACAAAGTGCACACAAAGTTTCATTCAAACCTTTACAACTAAAGCGCGTCCTTGAAATAAATCGAGACTCTTGCTAAAGGTTAAGACGAGGTCCGAGCCAGGAACTCTTGAATTATGCATCGAGGCTCTGATCCTTGTCCGAAACTTAACAGACTTCAAAAGTGCTGTTTGAAGAGTTTTATTTGGTTCTAAAAAGGTCTTTTGAAACCAATTTTCCCAATGGAGAGCCGTCCTGTTTGGGAGGCGGACGAGCAGAAGGTGCGCTGCAGTGGCCATTAATGCTGAGAAAGTTTGTCTCCATGCAAACTTTCTTCTGCACCGAGTTTTGGGTATCACACAAGAACTTGTTTTCTACACTGATGAATGCAGAGTCTCTTTTTAAATGCTCAATGTTTCACTTCATTGCCACCGAGTTTCGGCAACAGTCAGTATTTCCACATTAAAAGATCAATTTTCAGAAAATCACATTTAAAGAAATCGATTGGATGCCATGGCAATAATTGGGTTTTCAATAACTTGAGAGGAAACTGCAGAGACAATCTGTTGGTTATCAGAAACTTTTTTAATTTCCCTGTGAGAGATATCCTTTTGTCTTTGAAAATGGAAAGCGTTTTCAAGAAAACCGTTCGGGTTTCTTTCGCTCCTGGGCAGATAATAAGGCGTGTCATTTTCCAAAGACAACCGAGGTCAAATCCTAACAGTGGAAATCGCTCAAAAACGGAGCATAATTAGATTTTTATTCTAGGATTCCCTTAGTCAATTTCACCCTACGGTGCATCAAATGTCACCCGTGCAGGACTACATTAGTGTGTTTTCTTACCAAGTTTCGGCGTGAGCACAGTCAGATCCAGATGGCTGTGCTGGTAGTCATGGTGGTGGTTTCCTATTACGACAAGCACAAAGAAACAGAAGTAGGTTACGACCACGAAAGGAAAGAGAGAGTCTTGGTGCAGTTTTGGCTTATTCATGGTGTCAGTCTGATCATAGAGGTGATGTAGATAAAAAACAAGAAAACCGATGCCCTCCCAGCAAAGTCCAGTTAGGCTCCACAGAATATCCATATATGTGAGAGCAGAAAGTGGTTTTTCATCGTCCTGTTGAGTGATACATGGGAGTTTCTGGAAAACGTGGTCTGAGGCAGCACATGTTGCTCCAACATCTGTGTACTTTTCTGCATTCATGCTGCCGTCACAGGTAGACGTGAGCTTTGACAAGGACACCGTGCAACCCCAGACCATCACAGAACCTGGCCTTAGCGCTTGGAGATGGTAGTCTGGATGATCCTTACAGTATTTTGCCTGGAATATTCCACAATATCTCCACGTGATTCTACCAGCGACTGATGCGCCACAGCTTTTGATGCAGCGACGATCCCCGGTTTCCATCACTGCTCTTTTAGTCGTTCCAATTCATTCTGATTTATCAAATGGATTAGTATCTTCAACTGTTTACGGACAAATACAAAAATCCCAACGAATATGTCTATGAGGAACATTAGTCTAAACGTTTTCTTAAAAAGAAAAAAGGACTTTCTATCATATTTCTTGACAAACAGATCTACTGTCCAATGTTTGCACCACAGAGACTTATAAAATAATATTATTCATTATTTCTTCCTCCTCACTACAAAATGACTTCAACACAATTAAACGGGAGAGTAAAAAAACATAAAATAACATTTCAGTTCATTTTGTCTACGAAGAAATCTGTCCGGTTCAGGGAGACGTTGGACTAAATGGAGAGCAGCACACTCTGCTTTAATTCATTTAATTGTATTTATGGACTTTTTTATGTGTAAAGCACTTTGGTCAGCTGAGGGCATTGAAATGTGTCTTACAAATAAAAAGAATTTGATTAAAGGATTGATTAAAAATAAAAAACAGGAAATCAAGAAAAACAAGCAAAACTCCACAAAGGAGAACAAAAGTAAAAGAAAGATGAGAAACAAGACCAATATTTAACCAGAGAGAACAGAAAAAGTAAAAAACAAAAGGATCAAAATAGCTCATATGAAAAAGTGGAAAGTACATTTTCTCCTGTTTTTGTTTTTTCCTAACAGTCAAATACTGCAGTGAAACTCAGCTTTCTGCAATAATCCAGGTGACTAATACCTTTTATTTCAGAGTCTCAGTCATCTTCTCGGTCCACTCGAGTCAGGCTTTGCTGCATCTCTCTATATGAAAACTTTGATTTGTTCAGTGTCTCAAGTGAGCGGTAAACTGCCACCGCTCAGTTATGAGACCATTTCTCCACACTCTTCCACTGCTGGAGCGAAATGATTGGTTATAGCCTCTTCAAACAGGAACATGGAAGCAGCTACACCTCAGTGATCCATCTTTGCTGGGAGTTATTTGATGTTGCACTAATATTGTTATGTGTTGTTCAGCAGATCAAAGAACAAAGCAACATCTCCTGAGAGCGCCATTACCGAGCTGCAATGGGACTTCACATAATTCTAGAGATTGGAAATATTCCCTTTATTACATTATTTTTTTCTGAGCAGCATACACAAACTGATGGTTGTGCACCATTTGCATTTAAATGTGCTCATTTTTCATCCAATAGAAGCATGAAACTCAATAAGGAGAACGGCCTGATTAAAGATTAGAGTTGTCATTGATGCAGATGTCCCAGCACCCAAATGTAGAGCCTCCTCAGATTTAAAACGTGATATTGCAGCAATTCCTTGGTTTTCTGCAATATTTCTACAGTTAACTAGTTTAAAAGGAGATGTATTATGTAATTATAAAACTCCACTTTGCGTGCTCTCCTTGCAAGTGTCCAGGTTTCCGGTTTTCCAGCCATGCAGCTCCAATCAAAAGGACCCATTACCACAGCAACAGAAAACTCAGCTGAGTTGCCCATCGTAACTACGCTACTCTGCAATACAAAAGTGAGTCTGGTTCCTCTGGATTCAAGTTTGATTGCCGGGGCGAAGCCTCAACGGACTCAGAAGAAACCGTCCCTGGATGCCACTGGACAGAAAACAACAAGACAAACTGAACATGCGATGAAGGCAGAGTGACAACCACGTCTAAACCGGCGTGTAGACGAGCAGGAATGCTGGTGAATGACTTTTGTCAGATTTTGGAGAAAATACTCCGTTTGAGACAGATATGGAGACAGACGGAGTCCCTGACTGTCCTGCGTTGATTTCATTGTCTTTTGGGACGGAGCCTTGACGCTTCATATTATGCACGAAATTAAAAAAATACCGCCAGAAGCGGTGGGAGCAGTATTGAGCATAATGAGTCAATCCTTAACCAAATATGAGAAAACGAAGCCACTGAGCCTCTCCCACAGGTGTTCTGTACGGTCCTGTGCACCTGATGAGGTGGGCCGAAGCAGACTACCAAGCGTTCGGGCGGACATGAGGAAGTACTGAAATCTGTCATCAACGTCACACATGGGTTCAATTAAAAGAAAGAAGGCAGGCAGAACAGAATTCCAGCGGGATACATTTAGTTTACGGCTGGCCAGGCTCTGTCCCAAACATTGACCATCCTGTGAGGATCTCTGCGAGCTAATCTGCAGATTCACAGCTTACATGTGTGTGAGATCCAATTATCTCCTTAATGTGTCTCATTTAGATGCCGTTCTTTGTGTACAGCAACTCTGACACTCAGCTGAGCAAACGCAGAGGAATAAAAGACGACAAGCGAGAGGATTCAGAGACGTAGGCAGGAATATCTGGCCGTGGGACTGTGAGCATTTGCAACATAAACCAGTTGGATGGAACGCGTTCACTCCAAATACAATTATTCCTGAGGCTGAACTCCATTCACGCTGTTTGGTCAAAATGAAAACAATGTCGCTTTGACTGAAATCATAGCGTGAGCTTGTGTTGTCCAGTTTACAGAGAACAAGGTCCTGTAAGGATGAAAACCAACATGAACACAATCTGATCCACTATCCAAGCATTTCTAAAAGCGTTTACACAGGCGGATACATCAGAGTCACATCTAGAAAGATGTGGGTCTGAAAACATCCAAGGACGGCACAAATGATTTAAAATCAACCCGTTTCTGCGCGCAGACGCGTTTTACGACCAATCAGAGCCACGGACAAGGTGACATGTTCAGAGGGACTTCTGGGTGTATTTAATGAGCTCCGAGAGATGCTGGCCGGACGTCCCTGCAAAGCAAATTCAAATTTAGTTTTTGCGTTTAAGGTGCATTTTATGAAGTGCTGCCGTCCGCGGTACATACTAGCACACTTTAATATTACATTTAATTTAATAAAACTACATTAATATGTAGTTAAATATGCAACCTAAAGGTAATTTTAATTTAAAATACACTGCACTGTTTTACTTACATCTTTAATAAAAATTTGCATTAAATAAAGTCTTTATTTTAAATTTATGACTAAAAATGCGATTCAAATGGAAAGTGGCTGAAAGGTGAATGTGCGGCGCAGATTTCCTCTCAAAATGAAAAAACTAAACGGAAACGTGGTAACTTAATAATTGTAAATATGTCAACATTTAAAGATTTAATGAGAAGACATGGAGATGATCAAAGCCTCCAAAAGCGAGGAGAGGTTTCCAGCAGACCTTCGAGCACTGGAGAGATTCTCTCACATTTGGCCTCTAGAGCCTCTGGGATGTCGGCGATGAGGTCACAGCTGGTGCCGCACTCCATCCACACCAAACGTTACCTTCTGCTCAAAGGTTCTTTCTTTTATAAAAAAGGCAGCTGCAGACATGAAGTGTGCCACATGGATTGGCTGCGGCAATAATGGAGGCAGCGCCGTCACAAATGCATCGACCGCTTCCAGGTTCCAGTCGGTGGACAGAGGGGATCCCACTGTGACCCAGATCCATTTTAAACGCCTCGCTCTGGGGAAGCTGATGGACAGCCGCTTCCTGTGCTTTGTCATCGTGCTGGCAGAGTGAGCGCTACCGCCGGGGCACCGTGGGACGGATCACCTCACTTTGCCCTTGTGCAAGATGAAAAAGGGCCAAATGCAAAACGTTTGGACCGTCGTCATTTCTGAACTGCTTGGAGATTTATTGGATCTGAAATGGGGATCAAGTCCACAGCAGAACATTTTCATTGTGAGCTCTGACAAACAGAGCGTTTAATTCGTAATAACTGCTGCTACAATTGACCATCTTAAAAGGAAAAAAAAGGTTTTCTTTGATTTGATATCTGTTTTTGAGCTCCACCTGCTTCCTCTGAGCTGCATGAGCCCCCCGGTGACACTGGTGGGAAAATAACATCGCGTGTCCATGACTTTTAAACGTTTGGCCACGTGATTAATAGCTCACAGCCATGAGTTAATAGGGCATGGAAATGAGATATCAGGTCATGGCCATAACTTCACCAAAGCATGGCCACAGCATCCAAAATGTCGTCAAATCAAAGGAGGTCGGAACTGGGCACATTCACAAAGAGCTGTGGACTGAAAACGGAAAACTCCTCCCGCAGGGGCGAGGCGAGTTGCTTATGACCAACAACAGACGGGCCTGACGAGGACGAAACAACACTTTCTGCTCATTTCTGTGTGAGACGAAGAGGCAGAAACTACGATGAGTTTGGATGCACATTTGTAGAAACACCTCCTTGGGCTGTAAACTGGGCTTTTGTTTTGGGCGATTTCAAACCCAGAGGCGAGCCGAACTGTCCAACAAAATCAATGCTGATACAAAGCCAGCCTGAAGCAGATGGTGTCATTACTCTGTTGCCATTGCATCGTGCAATTAGCAAACACTTTCTAATGAAAAGTTAAGGCAAAAAACATGTGGCTGTTGCCATTTTAAATGAAACGGATCCACAGTAGTGCCTCAGTTAACAGCAGATTATTTATGTTGTGGCTGTACGATGTTGTTTTCCCCAACATTTACACTCAGCAGCTGTCGTATCAGGTAGATCTGGCTAATCTGAACTGATTAAAATGTACACGTCTGTTTGACACTTCATTATTGCAACAAGCCTGTTTTTTTCAAACCTCCAAGGATGCAAAAGGAAAAGCCATTGAGATGTATTTAAACAGAATTCACATCTCGGAATTGCAGCTTCGGGTCTGCTGAGACGTTCCCCCCATCTGCCTCTGCACTGCAGGAACAATTGGACCATCGTAGCTTTGAACGGAACAAGATCGGAAAAGTGTTCTGCACAAATATACTTGAAAATAAAATAAAATAATCAATTGCTGTTTTGCAGTTTTGATAATAAATACTAATTCTACAAACAAATATGATGATATTAACATCTATGTGTGTTGATTCACTTCTAACTGTCCCTAAAACAAGTTACTTAAGACAAAAGAAATAGGAATGACCTCTATTTTTGAGTTCTTTTGCTTCTTTGTGACACCACCTCTACGTTGCATGCCATCTTTTCTTCAGTGAAACCCCCCAAAAGCATCTTCATTTTCTTTGCTGATGACTTCATTTTCTGCACAGCTCATTTCCACACGTGTGCAACAGGACGCGACAGTCCGCATCAGCGTCTTCTGGCCTTATCGATGCACTGCCACCGACTTCAACGAAGGCATCCGGGGAAGCACAGCTTCTTGGAGTCTGCGAATTACTAACAAGGATAAGCACAGATTTATCTGATGTCTTCTTCGATATGCCAGAAGTAACATCACACAAAGCTGCCGTTATCCTCGCCGTGGAACAGTGGACTCCATGAAACAGAAGGTCGTCACAAAAAACACAAAAACGCAGACTGAAGAGTTGCCACTGAGGGTGGAACAAAGTGAAGGTTCTGCAGTAAAATGCTGCTACATGAGAACAGTTGAACACTTCTGAAACTGGCGGGGAATCCAAAAACACTGACCACAATCATGGAACGGCATTTCCCAAAATCAAGTGGATAACATATCATAGTTGGCCTGCAGGACTCTTCTTCTTTGCTTTCGAGGACAGTCATTTTTCCAAATTTGCTAAAGAACTGGGGGTTTCACTGGAAAAAAATGACTTTGCATCAGTCTTCTGCTGCACAAAATTGGACCATGGAGAACCTTTGGTCGATCCTCAAAAAGTGGCTAGACATGCAGGATCATGAACACCTCTCAGGACATTTATAAAGCAAAACAGCATCTCCATCAGTCAGGGTTTGATCCTGAAATTGATTCTCAGCATGCAAAAGGTTAAATGCAGAAGTTTTGAAGATGCAGGTTTAAAACTGTAGACACAGGTCTTTGAACTAATCTGATGCATTTGCCAATAAAAGCCTTTCTTACAAAATCTGTATAACTGACCGTTATACCATGAAAACACACGGAAAACATGATCTAAGATCCAGGCTCAAGTAGAGTTTAAGTAGCTTTGGCTCTTGTTCATGAGTGGGAGAAAAATGAAGCGAGAGATCAACGGGCAGATTGGTGCGGCGGAGCCCAAAGGCACGGCTCTTTGGTTAAAGATTGATCTGTGTTCCTGGACTCACCAGGTCAAGAACTGGGACAGTGGCTGGAAAACAGGAATACAAATTCAAAAAAATCAGTTTCACCACTAGTTGGCAGGACTCTCCCTCAGAGGAGGTGAGAAGTCGCTGCTCCTCAACATTGAAAGGAGTCAATGGAGGTGGTCCAGGCCTCGGCTTTGGATGTCTCCTGGATTCCCATGTAAGAAGGTCTTTCCGCCATGTACAACCAGGAGGAGGCCCAGAGGTAAACCCAGGACACACTAGACAGGTTATCCCTTCTGGTCAGCCCGGGAACGCCTCAGTATCCGCCCACAGGATTCGGAGGAAGTGTCCAGGCACAAGGGAGCCATAGACCTTCCTGCTTAGGCTGTTTTATCCATGTCCTACCTCAACTCAACAATTTTGGAACAACTTTTGAACTATGTTAAACTCAGAGAGAACAAAACAAAACAAAAAAGCTAAAGGCTCCTGCAGGCGGGACAGTTTAACTCAAACTTCCCTACGTCATCTCCCACCAGACTAATGCATGTAGGTTCCTTCAGGCTGCCTGATGTAAGTATGTGTAAAGTCTTTATGTTGCTAAAATGATAAAGTATGTGCCCGTGTCCTTCACACAACGCTAATCACTAACAGAAGAAACACATTTTTAATGTCACAGCATTTGCTTTGATTGCAGAGTCCTGGAGGAAATCAATGTGGAGATAATATTATGCAACGCTATTGTTGGTCCTGGTGGAGCTTCATCATCACTGCTGAACTTTGTTAATGCAGTTTTCATATTTCTCCTGTTTACTTCTGAACCAACTATGTTTCTGGAGAGGACAAAACCTGGAAAACAATCAAACTTATCTTTTTATAGGGGTTTTAGTACTTGGAAAATACACAACGTTTTTGCACATGACTGTATATTTCAATGTTATTAAGAATGTATACAGCTTGTATGTGAGCTCTTCCTGGAAACCAGTAAATGTGGAAACGTGCCGTTTCCGACGTTAATCCAGTCGGCTCAGCACAAACACAACTCGGTGTATGTCAGGAACAATTAAACACCAATACACTTAACACTTTAGGAGCATTGTCTCACATTTGGTGTGAAGAAAAGGCAGCCGAGTATTCCAAAATGAATCATCCAGTAAGTTATTTTCTATAATTGCGTTTCATGTTTTCCCATAATTACATTGGCCGCTTGGCATAAAGCAACTGTTGATAAGCAGGCTGATGAAGCGATTAAATGAAGGAGAAAAGGCAGACTTTGTCAAGACACAACAAACTGGAAAATTACGACTGAGATCTTTTAATGGCTTTGTAATTATGAGCTGAGCTCAGCTGCTCGTTGGCATTTAACGGCGAGCCGACAGAATGCTAATACTTCATGTTTACCAATTTGGGAATGATTCTGGCTTCAGATGCAGCTGATCTGAGCTCATAAAAGTCTGATTCTTTGAACAGACATGACTGCGCAGTCAGCGCCGTGTAAAATTCAGTGTGACGGAGAAATTCATCCTGAACAGATGACTGAAGAAGAGTGCTTGTTTACGTGCACTTCAACGCCCCAACAATGGAGCAGTGAGGAAGGCAGCATTCTCACTCCACTGATTCAGTTTGTTCTTCACTTCGTCTGTGACACTTTGTGAGCAGATCTGTGTGTGTGTCTGCGTTATCCTCCAAACAGAGCAGAGACGGCAGAACCGAGGCGACTCCTGGCATTACATGTCAGCTTCCCAGTCGGGCCCCAGAGGCCGAGGATCTCTGTTTCCCACGTATCGATTCTGGATTGTGTGTCGCAGCTCCGGGGTGAGTCATGCTCGCCTCACATGCTCTTTCCAGTCAAGAGAAGCCACGTTCTGCCATTTCCCCTCTAAGGATGACCTTGTAATGTTATTGAATTTTTAAACAGAAATAAAGACTCTGAAACGATGTGAGTCACTTGTTGTGTAACTTGTTTAAACTCCAAAGTCTTCGTCAGATCAAATCTGTTATCACACGATGTGTCCTGCACAAAATACGAGCTACAGCGCAGTGGCAGCACACAGACACGTTAGACTTCAGCTGAAGTCACAGTTTAGTACTGAAATCAACAGATAACATTTAAATTCAAACTAGTCTCAATATTTCAGTCAAAGGCAGCCGTAAACAAACGAGTTTTTAACGTTGATGTAAAGGAACTGAGGGTTTAAGCTTTCCTGGATTTTCCTGGAACAGTTTTCTGGAAGTTTGTTCCAGATCTGTGCAGCATAAAAGCTGCTTCTCCATGTCTGGTTCTGATTCTGGGGACTCAGACCAGACCCGAGCCAGAAGACCCGAACCAGGAGACCCGAACCAGAAGACCCGAACCAGAAGACCTGAGCCAGAAGACCCGAACCAGAATACCTGAACCAGAAGACCCGAACCACAAGACCCGAGCCAGAAGACCCGAGCCAGAAGACCCGAACCAGAAGACCCGAACCAGAAGACCCGAACCAGAACCTGAGAGCTCTGGATGGTTGACATGGCAACAGCACGTCTCTGATGTATTTGGGTCCTGAATTATTCTGTGATTTATAAACTAACAGAAGTCTTTTAAAGTCTTTTCTCTGAGGTTCAGGGAGCCAAATGTTGTAAAAATGAATTTGTTTTAGGCGGCTATTAAAAACATTGACTCCGCCCCCATTTGGAGGTGTTTTCTAATTTAAATGCGGCCTACGCTTTCACACTAATTCACTTTGTGAAAATCCCCTCTTGGTGAATGAGACTGATACCAGCCCCGTTCACAGCCATTTCCACCGGTAAAGAATGTACCGAACCAATCACATGAGAGTGGGTGTGAACTTCCTGCAGTGACTCACACAAGTGTGTTCAAGAACCACAAACACACTGGCTGCTGTTGATATTGCTTCCTCACGCCTGAGTTTGAGGTTTACAGCAAAGTGTTTTTGATGGTTGGTTCTCTCTTTTGTCCCTTTCTGTAGTTGATGAATTCATGTGTGCTCTATTTGTTCTTCCAGTTGACTTCTTTTAACAGCCTTGACATCCTTTTCTATGAAAAATTGGCTTTTGCTGCTTGTCTCCTTCAAAAACATCTGCAGAGCTGCTTCTAAAACCTTCGATCAACAACGCACCACATTTTGGATGTCTTTTGTTGGTCTTAGTCCGGTTATCTATCAGCTTACGTCACTTATTTTGCTTCTCTGATCGGTTGTTTGTTTGTCCAAAGGTGTCCAGAGATTCCTGAAGTTAAAGTTTATTTATGCAGCACTTTTCATAGGTTTAAAGCCACAACGTGCTTCACAGCAGCCACACATAAGAAATACAGGACAAACGCATAAAAGAGAGGGAACATAAGACAAGCAGAGAAGAGATTGTTTTGAAGAAAAAAATCTAATATTCTGAGTTTTGTAATTCTGGACCTTTTTGTGCAAAACGTGTGTAAATTTTTTATTTACCAAACTGAAGATTTTAAAGAAAACCTCAGACAAACTATAAACTCTGAATTCGCAGGGGGAAAAAAAGATATTCTGACTTCATAAACTGCATAGAAAAAAATAAACGGAGGAAAACTCAGGATTATGTTTCCACGGAGCCACCAAGCCTCAGATATGAGCCATCTTCATTGTGACCCAAAAGGTTTTCTTACAAATGAGCAAATTTATTCTCAGAAATTCCGATTTTGTTCTCACAATTTCCATCTCCTTTGTCTCAGATGGCCCTGCTTGGTTTGTTTGAGGGATCCAACACCGTTTTAACGGCTTTTGATGAGTATAAAGTCTTATCCTGAGACTTTTGAAGCGCAGATTTGCTGCACAGACTTCCACGAGGGAAATAAAAGAGAAGTGACTTTGTTCACGAGCCAACCCTTGATACAAAACCTTCTATCAGCCAGCTTCTGGTTACGATGGTGTTTCCATCAGTGCTGCACGTCGCCAAGTCGCTTTGTTGTCTTCACACGCCTGCAAATGTGACCAAGTTAACGCAACAGGCGTCCTGTTCTGTCCCGCTTGACAAGCAACATGTGACAGTTACGACAGATAATCACATAAATCGACATGGAAATGTGACTGATACGTGTGTGACAGAGATCCGCTTCCTTCAGCTGAACTCTTCCTTCTTGTGTTCTATCCGTAATATTGCTCATTGTGAATTTTCCTAATTAACTTACGATTCCGGACGAGTGAACAGTTATGGATGTTGATGTTAATTAGTGATTGCTGAACACTGAGGCATAAAGACACTACTACAGCATCTAAAGATGTTTAGAGGATTTGTGAATAATTCGGCTTCATCAGGAGGCTTAGGTCTGGTTTTTTCCGTCTTCCCAGTGGTACCTCGGAATGACTGCAGCACACATGTAAGAGGCCACAGGCCTAATTGATTAGCTGCTGTCATCCAACAGTATCGACCTCATAAGAGTCTCAAATGAACACTCGACTGATAATGCCAGCACTTGTTAAACTTTGAGCACTGTGGGATTTTGGAAATGTCAAGACCGACACGAAGTGTTTCAAAACAGAAGGACCATTTTAAAAAGATGCCACGAAGCCCATGTTCACATTGTCTAGAAACAATATCTGATTGTGGCTTCTACTCCAAAGATATAATTATAATTCTGTTTGTGGTGCCTGCTGTGTGTCTTAACTTCTGCAGGCCTCTCCCAAAGCCGCAGGGTGGAAGTGTTGGGAACATTTGCTCACCCCGTGAACGTGTCAAACATGCCCTGTGGTCAGGCTGCACCTCAACAGGTACGCAGTCAGAATGCTTATTAAAAGTTTGGCTCGAAGCCCGCCAAGCTCCAGGACTTAATTCGCCTGCAGCGAGCCAGCGGGCTGCAGGTGCACAGTGTTTACCAGACGTGTGTGGGTGGAGGTTTGACCTCGGGTTGGTGCGAGTCTTCATCTCTCCGACGTAAATGATCCGACACATGCAGGAAGTTTGAAACCAAAGTACAAACATGTACACAGTACAAACTAAAACATTTAATACACATCAAAGTAGTTCTCATGCCATTATTTTTCCATAATTGAAGGCAGATAAGGCATAAACAGGCTAATCTGCAGCTACAGCGTGGCTGGTCTGGAGCATTCAGGTGTGTGTTAACAGTTAACACAACACCAAGAGGGAAAGACATCAACAATGGCCTTAGAGAAGCAACTGGTGCTGCAAATCTAAAAGTGTTGTAAAACCATTTACAAACAATCTGGATTCATTCATAAGCGTAAATCACTCATCCTCCTAGGAGTGTTTTCTTGCAATGTTGAGCATGAAGTCAGACACCTCAGGTTTTTCCTGCCAAAAGTGGATCTACAAGCGGCTGAATCATGAAGGTAACTTGGTATTGCTCAGACTGGCACGGTGCAAAAGCTTTTTTTTTCTCGTTGGAGGTTATATTTGCTTAACGCTGAGCTGCTCTACAATCAGATGAGGTTCATTATGTTTGTACACATAAAAATGTTAGATTATAAGAGTTTCCATATAACTGTGGTGAAAGAACACGAGTCTGAGCCACGACACAGCTTCATCCTGTTAAACCTGTGATTAAGGTGTTATTGTGCACGTAAAATCAGCCACAACAGTCTGATTCCTGTCAGTTTCCCTCTTCTGAAAGCGTACATACAACATGTCCACATTTATACTGTTGAAGAAAACACTTTTAACCTTCTTTTATGAAGCAGATTGGTTTACTTATTTCTCAGGGAGGACATTTCGCTCTCAGCGGTTGGTTGTCTTCCCCACACTCAAAGCAACCCCCCACAGGCCTGACTGCACAAGCCACTGCTCATTATCCAACAGCAGGGAAGCAGCTTGGAAAAAACACATGTAAATCCTCATTTCTGTTGATTTGTTCCCTGCGTTATATTACCACAATCTGTATTAATATGTAGCATGAAACTGACCTGAGACAGGTGGGTGTTGAAGATAACACAAGAAATGTGGACATCACAGTAGAGATTTGTTTTGACGGATACAGCTGAGAACATGCTTTGGGAACAATCCTGAGGAATAAAAAAAAGATTTCTCAAGCAAAATCTGAAAGCCTGAGATAAGATAAGACATAAAGGAAACAAGACGCCGGTGAAGGACCAGACATGAAAGACAGGACTGGCGGAGACTGAATGTGTATGAGACACTGAACCGTCTTCCAGGATTTCTATCAGATCTTTTGAGGAGCTGTCTGGTTTGTACAAAAGGAAGGGTTAGTGAAGATAAGGTGGTCTGTCATATGACATGCATGAAGAAATCCCACACTGGGAAACAAAGAGAATAGAGAAATAGAGGAAAAGGTGCAGGATGTACAGATGCATTCCCTCCGAACCCTGGGAGACGCGTACAGCATCCAAGAGGAGCAGACGATGTGCAGAAAAGAAGAGTGGGACCTGGTCTGGGAGCAGGGCTGGACAATCCTGGCCCCTCAAGGGCCGCTGTCCTGCATGTTTTAGATGTTTTAGCACCCTGATTCAGTCACTTGAATCAGGGTGCAACGAAGCAGGGCATCTAAAACCCCAGGACAGCGACCTTCGAGGTTTTAGAGGGTTTGGGCCTGATTCATAGATCAGGACGGCTAGATCATATACTAACATTAAAACAACTGGTAGGCAGGAAAACTGTTCAGCTTGGGTCCAGCAGGATGACGCTACCTTCCTGAGGATCCTGTGTGGAGTCTCGTACGATTCAGGGATCTCCTCTTTTGCAGGATATGGCTGACATAAGCAGATGTTTCTCATAAACTCACACTACACCACATCTCCAAATGCATTTCATTAACTGGACTCACAATCCACTTCAACCAACTTTTGCTTAAATAATTAGACAAAAGGTTCCCAAACGCTTGAAAGTAAGCACAACTGGACTTGTTTTTCTTCGTTTTTGAAGGAAGGTGAAGGAAGGTGAAGCATCTTCACAATAAACAAGCAAACAAAAAAGTCTTTGAGGTTTTGCACGACGTGGATGATCAGCAGCATAGTCCACGGTTCAAAGAGCACGTTCAATAATGATTATTTTAGTGTGTTTCAAACTTAAGAAAATTGAGTTTGTCTGTTATTGTGACTTCAGTGAAGATCAGGTCCCGTTTTATCGCCAAATACAGATGTGTGTATGTCGGTATGTGTTGTATCTGACTCTGAAAAACAAATACGTGGGATTGCTGCAGCTTCTCAAAGATTGGCAATTTTTTTTAAATAACAAAAATTTAAATGATTTTCTGTAAAATTTAGAAAAACAAGTTAAGGAAAAGTTCTTCATGACCAGTTCATGGGCCCAGCTCAGAAAACCAGCAAATCCTGACATTTACGAACATTAGATGCTTTTTCTTGAAAAAGAAGTTCTCGTCTTATTCTCATACTCCTCCAGGTTTGGTGGCTCAGGCGGTCGATCGGACACCAACTCGGTCTGGAAGGTTTGTTTTGGAGAGCAGCAGAGAAGGAGAAGCATCTCCACCTCCTGCTGCAGAGACATTTGTGGAATCATTGCTCAGCCCGGCTGCCTCGGGTCTCTTCCTGAACAGCCGCGCTCTCCTTTTCCACAAAACCAAAGCCAGTTGTGACTTTATTGTTATTTTACTGGTATTAGGCCGCCAGTATCACAGAAGCAAACCAACATATGCAACACAAGTCTTTAGGGTGTTCATTTACAGTCGGAGACGAGGAGCAGAGCGCCGATGTGTGAGAGCGGGTGGTGTTGTGAGGTGAGCGAAGCTCCTGCTGTCAGCGAGCCTCCAAAAGTCACATTTTCAGCTCTGCTTTCATGTCTCTCACGTCTTTCTTTCCCTCTCTTTCTAATTAGACCATACTTACTTTCCATCTGCATGAGCCACCCCCCCATCTTTTCTTTTTTTTAATTCAAATGTGAAATACATTATGAAATACAGAAATAGAAATGCATTATGGAATAGAAGCGAAAACTCAGTGCATTCGCAGCAAATATGGGCCTGTGGCTCATACGCAGTGACGATCCCACCGATAGCACTTTATATATTAAAAAAAAAGAAAGATGGACAGGAAATTGCACATCCAGAGTGTGATAGATGAAAAACTGTATAAAACTGAGCTACAGTCACAAGTGAGGGATGAAAAGGCTCGAGGATCTGTAGTTATAAGGGAGCTGATATAAAAAATAAAATAAAAAAACACATCCACACCCCAGTGAACACAGCATCCAGACAGAGCGACGGCACTAACAAGCCCTCGGAGAGCCTAGTTTTTCCATCTCTTGCTGCTTCAGCTCGTTTTTGGGTGCCAGACAGACCTGAGAGGTGAGGACTAGATGGAGATGAAATCCTAGTGGGCAACGCATGACTGGAATTCAGGTGTGACGAGGTAGCACAACGTCCACACAGGCGCTTCGGTGGACGGCAGCAAGAAGCCGAAGATGAGAGAGAGAGTTGTCAAACTGGGGCATGAACATATAAATCAGAGCGTCTGCAGGGGACTGATTAGTTGATACTAATGAACTCCTGCCGATGCCTCGTATTTACAGCCACGCCGTGATGAAGTGAGCAGAGAGGCGCTTTATTTAACCAGGAAGCGTCCCAGCCAGCGGTTTTTGTCCTTTTTGTTCGGAATTTCCTCGTTTCTTACTTCACTTTATGCAGCAGTTCAAAGTTCTGTCTTGCACCTTGGACATGGTAGAAACATCTCATGGTCCCTCCAAACACGAGCCAGCTGATGTGGGAATAATAATATAAATAAGGAGGTGAGATCAGGAAAAAAAAGAAGCAACTATGTGATTTCAAACGTGTGATTTTGATTTTGTACCAAAGCTGTATTCATGAAAGTTTGAGTCTTTGAAGAGCAAAGACGGACAGAGGATCTCCACTTTCTTAACAAATGTGTGAGAACCTCAATAGATGGGTAAAAACAATGTTCCTCACATAGAAATGGGAAGCAGTTTGAATATTTCTTCTTCTACAGAGCAGAATATCATTTAATGACTCAAGGAATCTTTAAATGTGTAACGCACGAGGGAACAAAACGTGTGTCTGATCCCTTAGACGACTGAATCATGATCTTCAATGACTAACAGAACCACGTGGACCAGGATTACAAGGATTACCTTTGTCAACAATACACAACAGAGACACATTCAAATCAACCTAAAACTTTACTGTGTGAAAAAGAAGCCTCATGTTGAGTTTTTCCAGAATCGGTGCCAACATCTCTGGGCTCGGAGGCATCTGGGCTGGGCCGTCAAGAGAAACATGTATTATGGGCAGGTTAACTAGTATTGCTGATCTTGCTTGGAAGAAATATGTGCTGTATGAACGTAGAGGAAAATGAGCATCCAGACTGGAAGCAAACACGGTGCTCACTAGAGCACATGGAAAATAGAGGATTACGGTTGCATCATCACGCCACAGAGTTTCTGAGTCGTGATCAGAGTAAAATCACTCTACTGTGGGGTTTAATCAATCAAATCCACTGCAAAACACGGGACCTTAAAATTGTGCATCAACCACTTTCACCGCCGAGTTCAACCAGTTCACCATCCCGACTGGCTGGATTTGTTTCATGCAGCAGATGAGTTCACATCTGGTTTTCAAAACTCAGGTCATAGTGAGGCAGGCACAATTGTAGCTCCCTGACTGACCACTAGGGGCAGGTTTTAGTCTCCTTAGCTAGATTTTACATCCATGACGACATGGCGTCTGCATATGGGGGGTTCATTTTATTTACTTCATGCGTAATTAGGAACATGTTTTTTGTGAGTGACTGAACTGACTTAGTCATCACTTTCGCATCTCTTCCATGAGAGCGGAACCACAGAAGTGCTCATCTGCTGCGCGTTAACTTCACATCTGAACTGAATAAAGACCTAACAGTGCAATCAGTCTTATTTTAAAGATACCACTGATTTGTTGCAGTTGCTTGAACTTACAGACTGCTGCAACCCCTGATAGGTTGACTGACTGGACTAATCCTCCAAAGGCGCTCTTCCGTGGGTGATGTCACGGTTGTTTTGTCCAGTTCTTTTTGTACACTTTATGCTAATGACGAGCTAAAAAACAATGCGGCTGATAATCATCTTATTGTGAACCAACTGAAAAAAACAAACAAAAAAAACCACAATCAACCTCCTTCTGACAATAAAGGGCAGAAATTTAAATTTAATTATAATCAAAGATGTTGATTAGGACTTTATGAAATAATGAAGCTCCATTCTGAACTGACTGGCATTTGCTGTCTTCGTTACAGCGTACAAAACCCATCATCACCCCAGCAGATTAAAGCAATCCAGCGCAAACATTTCATATTTCATTTCCACGGGGCAGAGTGTGGAGATGGGGTTGAGGGGGGAGGAGAGGCTGTTCCATCGGGCTGCAGACGGAGGCACAAATACCACAACGCAGGGGGAAAACACACTCTCAAATGATCCCCTGTGAAGTAAATTTCTCCAAAAAGCCATTAAAATGAGCTCAGTGCTGTTTGAACAACGTGTTATTGTAATTGCATTCATCTGAAGCACATCAAATGACAAAAATGGTGCAGAGTGAAAAAAGCCAGAGCGCCTGCTGGGTCACATCATTATATCAGGGTATCACTTTCTCCAGCACAGACGTGACTCACTGCATATGGTTTAAAGTCTTTGTCTCTTTTTTAATATGTATATACGGTTCGTGATGCTGCAAAGCAGATGGCTTTGATGTAGACGGGGCAGATGTATAAAACATAACGATGTCCGTACTGCTACACATTGCCCCGTGCAGAAGCTGATGCATTTATTGGTTATTAAAAGCAGAATGTAGGGCACCCTGCTGGCCTTGTTTCACGTTTCTTTTTCAGAAATGTCCTTCTCACTTTATCTTCTATTCTACGAGATGCAAAAATAAAATGGATTTCTTCCAGACATTTGATGACATTATCCAAATACCAAGATGGGGAAAAAAAACTCAAAGCAAAGACCAACAAAAAAAAGAGGGAAACAGCTGGGATGTCTCAGTGCCAAAAAGAGCATGGCAATCTTTACAAAATGACTGCAAATGATGCATGCTCACGTTTAAATGTGGAAAAATACACAAAATAACACTCAGAGAGGAAGCGTTTGCATTTGGCTGCTGAAAGACTGCACTTGACCCACTTTAACAGTTCACTGACACAATTGTATTAAAAAATAGGTGCAAGAAACAAGTATTAGAGAGAAAACTGTTCATCAAGGGAGCCATCGCCTCCTCTCCGCTCAGAAAGCCCAACAGCCACCAGAATCAATCTAGTATTGTTTTACAGTTTTAGGGGAAATTATCTGCACAAACATGTGCTTTCATGCATAATTTCAGTATTTTAGATATACACAGTCTGGCAAGAACAAAGAAACTTAACAAACAATAAAAGGTCTGCAGGGATTATTACGTTTCTGGTTTAACAATTATTTACCCCCCCCTGGAACCTGTGAACCAGCAACTCCTGCAAGTCTACTCTGAAAAGGGATTTTGATTAGCGATCACCAATCGATAATGAAATCTAATCAAGGAAAATCCACAGAAATGTTTAAGACTCAAAATAAGAGCATTTCCACAAACATAATGTGAAAAGAAATCAAGATTTTGGACTAATACAGCTGTGTTCTAAAGGAAATCACTGATCAATGAGGTTCATGGAGATAAACCAGGCTTTGCTTTGCTGGGGCACACAAACATTAGACTCTGGAGCACCTGAAACAGGCCATGTGCTCTGATGAGTCCAGATTTACCCTTTTTAGGGTGATGGGGGTTTGAGGTGGCGGCAGTGTCATGATCTGGGGTTGCCCCAGTTGATTGGGTCGAAGTTCAGCAATGTAAGTTGTCCAATTACTTTAATATACTAAATTGGCTATTTTTTCCACAAATACCTTTTATTCCTTCTCCGATTCCTCAGACATATTCCAAGATGACAAGGCCACATTTCATTGGGCTCAAATGGTGACAAAGTAGCTCAGGAGACATCGTGGGAACCTCTTGGATGCGCTGGAGAAGACTGTACTCGGCGTTCCGACTCTGTTTTGTACAGGATCGTGCATATCATGGTAAATGTCTTCCTGGGTCAACAAAATTGTGTTTGACCTCTTTGTCAACACAAAGGAGCAGCTCAAACTGCATTTTGTAAAAACTGAAGCAACACCAGCAAGTCCCGAGCTTGAAGCCGTGAAAACATCTGGTTTGTCACTTCTGGGCTTCTGTAATAAGAGAGTATTGCAACGCAGCAAAGCAGCAAAGAGGACAACCGCGTTTTATGACATAAATGGCTCCATCTAGGAGAAAAACTAAAAACTAAATTATTACTATTTAGATAAACTAATAAAGAACCTAGTTATTGGATCTCCTTTGACATGGACAAGCCAGAATGTTTTACCAAATAAACTGTTTTAGGCTTTTTAAACCATAACTGTGATCTTTCCCAGTCTTTTCTAAACCTTAACCATGAAGTTTTGTTGGTTACTTACTGCAAACCCAACCACATCTTCGCCTATTTACTCTACATGACCTACTTGTCATGAGACAACTTGTTGGGGAAGTCTTTGCAGTCGATCACAAAACTGTTTTATGATTAAAACATGTATGGCTAAAGTAACTTCATTGAACCATGTCTTATGTTCTGACATTCAAGAATGCTTCAAAAGGAAAACAGCTGAACTTGAGAAGAAGATAAGGGCAAATGAAGCAGTGTGGGAAGTCTTAAAATACCCCTATAACTAGGGCAGTGCACAAGGCTCGGGGCGGAGCCTGCTGCACGGAGAACCTGTCCACGACTTACATAAACCAACACGAGGCAGGATCCCGCTAAACTGGAGCTTCTGGAAATGAAAAGGCCTGCGAGAGATGGGGATCAAAACGTCATCGCCTCACCTGCTGCAAGGCGACCCAGATGACTGAGCAGGTAGAGTGCGTTGCCAGGGATTAACTCCGCCGCCTCCACTTGGAATTTTAGCTCTGCCAGCAAAGTAACTTCTATAACTAGGCTGTTTTAAAACAAGTGAAAGGAGCAGGGATGGTTAAAGATTCATAGGTTCTACAGTCACAGCCATCCGTTTCACTGATGAGGTCTACAGTGAGGGATTAAAGGAGCCTTGCATATTGTTAAAAGTAAATTGGTGCCTTTCAAATCTTGCAGTAGTCTGTCCTGCACATATAAAGAATTCCAGTAATGAACTGGCCTTATATGGAGGAACACACTATAAGCTGTAAAGCGTTGTACTATGCAGACCACATTTGTCACCATTACGGTCAATATTGGGTGACTGCCACGAGATGAATGTGGCCCTGGGGAGCAATGAAAGAAGCTTGGTCTAATCTAATGTGAGTCATGATAGTCTCCGTGGCTCCTGGTGGCCCAGGTAATGGTCTGCATTATACAGTGCAACACCAGCTATTCTGTCATCTCCCTTTTGATGCTCTTCCGTATTTATCACACTATAAAAACATTAGTTTGAGAAGAAGCGTTAAGGATTACAGTAACAATAAAACAAAAAGGTGTAAAGTTGCAACAGAAGCAGGAATGGAAGTTTTATTCCTGAGGCAGGACTGACCCAAATACCTCCTTTTCCATTTGCACCGGTTGCCCCTGGAGACCGAGCTTAACATGGAATCAATTCAACTAATTGGAGACTTGAGATGGAATTGTTCTTGCCCTGTAACTGTGTCCAAATTGCCTTGTTCATTCAGTAGAAAACAAATGATTGTGTTGTGTCAATTAGCACTGACTTCACTTAACTTCCTAAACTCTTCATTATCTCTGTATATATTTTTTTTAAATATTCTTTAAAAACTAGCCTGGCCGGCCTTTCACACCCATTTCCACCAGAAAGAACATACTGAACCAATCGCAAGGGGCCAAGGGCTGCACGCGGTGACCCATGAGGAGCGTACGAGAGCAGCTACGACGACTGCAGAAGTGCTAAAAAGCTTTCCAGCTTTTCATTTGATGCACAGTCGTCATGGATGTGAAATCCTGCTATAGAGACCAAAACCATCTTTTGAACCAGACTGGACTGACTCATTGCTGGAGACAGCCTCTAGTGGTCAGTAGGGGAACTGCAACGTTTCTCATTTTCGCATCAGCAGCAGTCTGGAAGTTCGATTGCAGCCGTTTGGTCGGTTGTTGCTCTGACTACATCACATGCTCCGTCTCTGACTGGCTGTATGTCCATCCAGTGGCCTCCAGAGGTTTTCAGTGTTTTCTGCATCCTTTGGTACTGTCCCCTGGGGATCAAAGTCTGACAGCAAAGCCAGTTTAAAAAAGCCTTAGGTGTAAATTTACTTTAATCTTGTTGAAATGCTAATATTTCTTTTATGCTAAAAGGCATATTAATGAAAGAGTAAACACCATAGCAGAGCATTTCCACTTTAGAACTGCAGTAAAACAGACATTTTCACCAAATCAGATTCAAACTGGCAGCGTTTCCTTTTTTGAGGGACAGTCTGGCTCATAGGCATCTCAGGGCTTCATTCTGAATGCTTTGAAATTAGCCCCAAATGTACGTTTAAAGGCTAAATGTCAATGTGGAATGACCTCAAAATCATTTCAGAATTAGTCTCATTTAAGCTATTAATTTCTGTCCTTACCGGTGTGATGTTAAGAAGTGCATCCCTGCATGTGAACGACAGGAGTCGAGTCAGCACAATGTGTGACGTTGACTTTCTCAGATCTAATACAGATTATGGAGCTGAAAAGGAAAAAAAATCAAACTTCGACCGCTGTGCTGTAAATAAAGACCTAACAGAGCAAAAATATTCTTATTTTAAAGATAATTTGGTCTGTTGTGCTCTTTAAAGACCGCTGGGATTGGTTCTGGGTTAGCCTGGGAGCCACGTGGGTGGAGGTTCGCAAAGCAGCCTGAAGCCTTTAAGGGGCCCGGCCAGGGCTCGTCCGTGGACAGCCCACTGGACGGGCAGCCCACTGGACGGCTAGTCCACTAGACGGGCAGCCCACAGGACAGGCAGCCCACAGGACGGGCAGCCCACTGGACAGGCAGCCCACAGGACGGGCAGCCCACAGGACAGGCAGCCCACAGGACGGGCAGCCCACTGGACAGGCAGCCCACAGGACGGGCAGCCCACAGGACGGGCAGCCCACAGGACGGGCAGCCCACTGGACGGGCAGCCAACTGGACGGGCAGCCAACTGGACGGGCAGACCACCCAATGTACAGAGGCTCTCGCCCTCGTACAGGCGGCGCAGGATGATTTTTACCTCAGACCTAAGAAGGATGTGACGTACGCAGCCTCAGCAGCAACATCTGGATCTGCTGTTGCGAGAAAACATTACAAAAGAAGGTCGTGTTCCGATGAACCCAGATTCAAACGCTTGTCAGCAGAGATGAGCTCCAGCTGACTCCAGTAACCTGAACAGGTGTGCTTTGTGACTCTTCTGACCAGAATCACTGTCTCCTGCGTGGAAACCTCTTCACCACCAGCCTGGCACTGCAGGAACCTCTCACACTTAATGTGGCAGAGCTATTTTAATGGCACCAGTGTGCTAATACGTAAACAAATACAGGCTGAAAACGCCGGTGCCACGGGGGGGAACGATAATCTCAATCTTATCTTATCATACAGGAGGATTTACAGTTACAGACGCTACTTCAACAAATAGATTTCTAGTGTTTGACGCTGTCTCAGTCACATCTTAGCAGCTCACAGTGCTTCATGTTGAGGGCGCTTCCTGCACTCAAATGTGGATCAATACATTTATGAAACTGGAAAGGAAGTGCTAGGTTTCAGCCAGCAGTGGATGAATCTAACGAGTGCTTGTTTTCCCTTGAAAACATATTGCACAAGCGAAACAACATAGCCGACGTCCCTCAGAGGACAACAGCGTGCTTAGTGATTTAAACTGTAATCTTGAGGTTCTTCTTTCCCTCCGTGGACCAGGTAAATCCCGTTACAAACCACCTAAAACCAGCTGACCATAAAGGATTTATTTTCTCCTGCCGCGTCAAGGGAGCCGTCCTCAACTCCCCACTTTTGATTTGTATTTTTCAGCTTCATAAGATTCAAGCAGCCGGTACTGATGGGACGTTTGTCAGCGGTCAGGGAGCATCTCCGCATCCAGACACCACATGACGTTTATCCAACCTGAATGTTTATCGCACCTAATCTCTTCCAGCTCTGTAATACCACCTCCTTCCTATACGGGGCTTGTTGCCATGGTTAAAAAATGCAGGTCAGCCTACAACCTTTCTACCAGCAGGCTTATAGAGGTGGCGTGGCGTGGGGGACGCTCCAGGTCTCGCTGAGATCCTTGATTTAAATTTAAATTTTGAATGGCAACAAATCAATAATCTGGTAACCTCCATGAGTTAACAGCCTGGTAATAATTAAGATACATGGTTAAAATGAGATATTATAAATACAAGAAGATTTTACACGGTTATTGAGTACATATTGCTATATTTATACATTTTTATTTTAGACATGTCACATGCTCGGGGTTCTTTAGAAAACAACCTACAGATGTATTTCCCAAAAAACTAACGTTGAGTTGTGATACTACAGCGTTTTAGACCAACGAAACTTAAACTTAAACATGTATATCGGTTTTAACCCGAACCACTTGTGAGTGAGGAACCGGACAAACCTTAAAGAACTTCACTCACAGATTTTCGGAAGACTCTGCTGAAAGTTCCTTGTTTTTGTACCGTGCGTCAGCGTGAGGAAAAAACTATTTAAGTGATAGCTCATTCAAGGAAATTCAAGGTGCTTTACATAATAAAAATATGCAAAGTGAAGACAAAAAAAACCAGAACAACAGTGCAGTGGCAGAATGAAGAAAAGTTTAGTACTGAGATGAACATTGTTTAAATCTAAAGGAGCCAGTGTAGACCTCAGAACTGGACTGATGTGGTCCTCTTTCTTTGTTCTAGTGAGAACTTGCCCAGCAGCGTTCTGGATCAGCTGATTGACTTTTTAGGCCGACCTGTGAAGACGCTGTTGCAGTGATCAATTCAACTGAAGATAAACGCATGAATGAGTTTTTCAAGATCCTGGTGAGACATTAGTCCTGGAGATGTTCTTCAGGCGATAGAACGTCCACTTTGTAACTGTTTTAATGTGTCTCTGAAGGTTCAGGACTGAGTCCACGACTACACCCAGACTCTGGGCCTCTTCAGTGGTTTGCAGCTGGAACACCTGAAGCTCTGTGCTGACTCTGAAACGCTCTTCTTTTGGTCCAAAAAACGACTTCAGGTTTGTTTTTGTTCAACTGAAGAACTTTGTAACACATCCACTCATTGATTTGTTCTGTGCATCTGCTCAACGCTTGTATGGCCTCATTGTCACCTGGTGACACTGTAATAAAACGCTGAGTGTCATCTGCGTAGTTATGGTAACTTATCTAGTTGTTTGCTGTTATCTGAGGTAGCCGAAGCACGTAGATGTTAAGTAGGAGGACGTCCGAGGATGGAACCTTGGGGAACTCCTCGTGTCATTTTTGTTGATTTTGATGTAAAGTTACCTATTGACACAAAGGTCCTTTAAGTCCTTTAAGTAAGACTCAAACCAGTCAAGTACTGTGCCAGAAAGTCCGACCCAATTCTCCAGTTGCTCTAGTAATATACCCTGGTCAACGGTGGCAAACGCTGCCCTGAGGTCCAATAACACCAGCACGGTGGGTCTTCTGTTCACTGGTATTTATGTGGATGTGACTGAACACCTCGACAAGGGCAGTAGCCCTCACCGTCAGTGGTGTGGTGAGCACGAAAACCGAACTGGAAGACGTCAAAGCGCTTGTCAGAGTTAAGAAGGTGTTTTTATCCGTTAACTGTGTTAAGTAGAAACACGTTGAAGGTGAATCTTCTTCATTTTGTATATTTGTTCACATGTTTAAGAGTAAAACGGTTACATTTACAAAAAAACAGTTTTTTATTTGGGGCCACATGACATTTCTTATGTTTACATTATTGTTAGAAAACACTTTTTCTCCTGATTCGTGTTGTAGCTCCTACAATGAAACTGTGCCTTCGACTGACCTGAAGGTTTAAGATTTGGAACGAATGATTCTTTTACAGAGTGTAGCTTTTTTTTTTTGTTTTTTTTTTTCCTTCCCTTTCTTGTCAGTGTGGACATCATGCACACGCTGTATGTACGATGCACACCGAAATTAGTCTCTGCTTTTAACCCATCAACTAGTTTCACTAGTGAGCAGTGGGGCTGCTAGCAGGGCAGCGCCCCGGGGAGCAATTGGGAGTTAAGGGCCTTGCTCAGGGGCCCCCAGTGATTTACCATTGTGGGCAGCCCTGGGCTTGAACCTGGGTCCTCCACGCCCAAGCCCACCACTGTAACCACTAGGCCACCACTCCCCTTTACATGCGTCTAGGTCACATTTGGAGAAAGAAAAGATCTGCGTATTATTAATTCATTGTTCGGCATCGACAGAGAGGATATTAACGCACCAGGTAGGCAGTGAATCCCAGAAAAAAAAAGATTTACATTTCCTGAAACGTCCACCAAGCGCCGGTGAAGCAGAGACACGGTTCAGCCTCCGTGAAGGAGTCAAGCGTTAAACATGTGGCCTCTCAGAGCGAATTCCCCTCCATCCGGGTCTTTCTGCGATCATTGTTGTACTTTCGTTCTCCGAGGCGTTCCTGACACTTCTTTATTGGCACATCAGCTGCTGATAAATCAGCCGTGGAACACGAGTCAACAAATTCATTTAAATGGCAACACAACAACACGAAAGCCTTCAGCAAACAACGTGAATGAACGGTGATGTTACAGAAGCTCGACGTTTATTTTCTAATAACGGAGAAACTGAGTCTCCGGAGAGACTCGGAAACATAATGAAGCGTTTGAGGCTGTAAAACCAACAAAGCGTCATTTGACCTCGTCTAATCCCTTCTTAAATATATTCTAATCACTCAGAGACAGTTTTGCTGAGTTAAACAGCGTGTACGTCAGGTCTGTGCACATCTTCCTCCTTCCCCTGAAATCTAATGAACTTATCAAAAATGTGACGTTTCATTTGTAATCTCCGCTGACTGCTGAGCTAATTGCATTTCTCCATTAAAAATAAAAGGCATCAGTGAATCAGGCTTAAAGGATTTACTGACGGAAGTGACAAATACAAAGCTTTTATCTGAATTTTATTACGTTTGTAGACGCATTCGAGCTGCACCTCTCAAGGTAAAAAGAAAACTCCTCAAAGGTGTCGAGTAACGATGAGCGACTCATCCGCCAACCGACAAGTTCCAGTATCTCGTATTGAGGGTCATCTGTTGGCCGAGATGCCATATAACATCCATAACTGTTCTTCTGGCTCAGCTGCACGAAAATAAGAGCTGTTTCGTTCTTTGACATCCAGACATTTATATTTAATGATTCTCCTGCTCCTCCAGCACCATGTTGCGATGGTGGTCCAGCGGTCATCGCGGCTATAAATGTCAACACTTGATGACCGTCTAACTGCAGTGCATTGACTGACTTTTAACATAACGGTGATGTATTGATTTCTGTCTGTTACTTGACAATATGACATTTATCCCAGGTGAATCCAGCACTTTGGTTATAATTTAGCTCCGCTCGCAAACATCAACTAAGATCCAATATTTCTGCCTCACGACATTCAAAATGTTGTTTCATTGTAATTTTGCTCTCTGGGACATCAGCAGATAAAAAATCCATGAAAATGTGGTGCTGTTGTTGATTGATTGTCGAATCCAAATTTTTGAGCCTTTGCAGGATGACGTCCGCCGCAGACTGACCTGCACCTCCGCGGAAATGCAACTACACGTTGGAAAACCAGGATAAACAAAGAGCCAAACACAACCGCGGCAGCAAAACGACAATCATCCAAAAACAACGAAGCAAAATCACAAGAAAAGCAACTAAACCTTCATCATGACAGCAGAAGCCACTAACGCGAGGATCTGAGCGCTGCGGTTCAAGTGCATTTGCTTATCTGACACAGTTGCTATCGTAAATAATGATTTATACGTCAATTCCCCATCCTCCACCAACAAAAGCTGTGAATATCCAGAACTCCTGAAATGATCTTACATCAATAAATTGTGTCCAGAATTGAGTCAAAAATGCTTGTAAAGTAAAATAAAAAGATAAAGATGTATGTGAGAGAGTGAGTACAATAGTGATGGCTGTATTTTATATTTTATTTTGATATATTTACAGAAAGGCCAGTTTGTTTTTATTTTGACATTTATTTTTGCCCATCTTTGGTCACGTGATCTGATAAAGAATGTTTCACTCTGATAATCACTTGATTTAATTAATACGGCAGGCTTCGGTTCTGACAAGAACACATGAGCAGTTTCATGGTCGCGTTCCCGCGGTAACAATCACGCTGATGGAGTTTAACAGCCGCACTCAAGCCTGCTGCTCATAAAAGGCCGTCGCTGCTTTCTGCAGAGAGCCATTTTAATAAAGCTGCGAGGAAATGATCACAAGATGCATTATTGCTCTCGTTTTTCCGCCGTAACTTCCAATTAAAGGGATTTCTTCAACAGCCAAGAGCACAAGCGTGACGATGCAAGATAGTCTGGGTTGAAGTAGTATCGAATCGTTCTAGTGATCAGGAACGAGAGTAAAAGTCAGGAAAGTCAGACGTGGCCTCATGTTTCAGAACACGTTCGTCAAATGTTGTTGAAAGTTAAAAAGAGGAACTGTGTTCGTCAAGCAGCCTGGAGGCAGCAGAGAGACCAGGTGAACAGGTACTCAGAAGTACTCTGAAGTACTGTGTAGTACTCTGAAGTACTCTGTAGTACTGTGTAGTACTGTGTAGTACTCTGAAGTACTGTGTAGTACTCTGCAGTACTACGTAATACTCTGTAGTACTGTGTAGTACTCTGAAGTACTCTGTAGTACTCTGAAGTACTATGCAGTACTCTGCAGTACTCTGTAGTACTGTGTAGTACTGTGTAGTACTGTGTAGTACTCTGCAGTACTCTGTAGTACTGTGTAGTACTCTGAAGTACTCTGTAGTACTCTGAAGTACTATGCAGTACTCTGCAGTACTGTGTAGTACTCTGAAGTACTGTGTAGTACTGTGTAGTACTGTGTAGTACTGTGTAGTACTCTGAAGTACTGTGTAGTACTGTGTAGTACTGTGTAGTACTCTGTAGTACTCTGTAGTACTGTGTAGTACTCTGTAGTACTGTGTAGTACTGTGTAGTACTCTGTAGTACTGTGTAGTACTGTGTAGTACTGTGTAGTACTCTGTAGTACTCTGTAGTACTGTGTAGTACCCTGTAGTACTCTGTAGTACTGTGTAGTACTGTGTAGTACTCTGTAGTTCTGAAACGGTTCGAGACACTAACAGTGAAGTCGACTCCACCTCAGATCTGAATCACAGCTTTACTTCACTCTGCAAAAATTAAAAAAAGTCCAGACAAACAACGAACGAATGAAAATGTGGGAATAAGACGGAAACCGCAGATCGGACTACTTCTGCAAAGGAACCCGCTCTGCTGGGAAACAGGTTTCATCATTTCTATATTTATTTAACAAAACCAATTTTAGATACAATCACGAGCTGAAGCGGAGGTTTGCATTTTCTGCTGTTTGTCAGTACGATCACTCGAAAACTTCCTAGGAATATTGGATAAAACTTGGAAAGTTGGAGAAAGTTGAAAAAGGAAGAAAGAAATTTCAACCCTGCTGAAACTTAACACATGAACATACTTCTACATGTGTTCTGGTGCCATAAATCTGGTGTGGACCCGGGTTTTGTGTCCTGAACCTGCCTCTGCCGCAGTCGGTCATGGTCATACGTTCCCGTCAAGGTCCCGTCCCGGTCCGGGACCCTCCGAAGGGTCCAGGACCCTTCGGAAGGTCCCAGCGGTTCCCTGCTTGGCCGGGACGGAGCTCTGACCATCAGCTCTGGAGTTTCGGATGTCATCGTGGTCAGAACAGCTTCAGTGAGGACGGACGGACAGATTCCATCAGAAGGGGCTTGCTGCGAGGGTTACTGTTTCCGCCCATTTTCTCATTTCCGGATGACCTGGGGTTGGGCGGAGTGCGTTATTCTGTCCAAAATGCTTTCATGGAGGACATCGTCCGCACTTTCAACACTAAAATAAAAACGGCGCCGATGCACGCTGTTGTGCTGAAATGTGACAGATGCAGCAGCGAAATAAAAAGCCAAGCGCTGTGAACCGAGCCATGTTCAAGGCTCTGCTGAGGTCGAGAAGCCGTCCAATTATCAAACAAAAACAAGGAGATTGTCCTCCGGCGGCTCGCGCGCACGCCGAAGCCTTGACAGCAGGGAAAGATCTGGAAAAGAAACACATCTGAGGTCTGTTCTCTTGAAAAAAGGTCACGCTAGCTTCCTCTTCTTTCCTTTTGCCTGCTTTTTTAAAGGTTGTGGACGACAGGTTTCACGTGTGACACGTCTTTGAAAGCCCGACTTCTCCGCCCCGGCTGGATGTGTTGGCGCTTCAGTCCCACTCGCCTCCATCCCATACTCCCACTCTCCACTCAACATTTGTTCCTTTAACTTTTTTCCTCCGCAGCACGTCTGAGGGATAAATTACAAATTATAAATGTGTGTTTTGCATCTGATTCCCCCAACACAAAGCCGACGCCTCCAGTAATGAGGTCAGTATTATGCATATCAAAGATATCAAGAGGAATGAGCTTAAAAGCTTATACATTTAATTGATTAACGCGAGCAAGCAAACTTAACGCTTTGTGAACAAGGACAGCTGTTACTTTTATTTGAAGGTCATGATATTTGAACGACACGCTGGTCTTGTTCTAATTAGAAAGAACACTTTTTGACGTCTGTAAGTGAAGAAGTGTCAGGAAGAGGGTTTTTAGTTGCAGCCGTTTTCACAACTTCTCACTCGAGTCTGTCAGCTCAGAGACTGTGTAAGAAGAACCGGACAAGAGCCGCTGCGACGTCACTCACAGGTGTCTGAGGAGTTCGAAGCCTCTGTTCCTCCCATTACTCATACTGACGGCCAACGTTCCCAGGAATCGTTGGTATACTTGGCTTCCGGTTTACTGCTGGTGTTAGCAGGGCAAATCACGTCATATAGGCACCAACCTGCAGAATCAGTAAAATGACGCGTGAAATGACCCGTGTTGGCCTGTAGGGGGTGCTACAAACAGCTGGTTTACATTTTAAGTTCTCTCTGAAGTAGGCAGAAAAAATCCTCTTATTTCTGAAAAGCTTGAGACAAACACATCTGGCCACGCCCATTTATGCCCAGTTATGCCCCAAATGAGTTGTGATTGGTGCCTGATTGGCCAAACTTTACGAAACTTCATAAGCAGTAACTCTCCCACTGGGGGCGCTGTCGTAAACACAGCTACAGTTTACATCATAAATGAGTGACTTCAGTTGGTAGAAATAAAATCTGTCAAATTTATCTATGAACCATTCTGACAAAAATGCCTTTTTTGTTTTTGTCATTTCTTTTCACATATCTTCAAAGTCACACGCCCACTACTTTTGTGGGTGTGGCCCCAAGGTTGCGCTTTGACCTACATCTGGTGACAGAGGGGGGAGTGGGATAGGAATTGCAGTACCTATAGTACCATCCATCATCCGTCTGCAGGGTCCCGGGGACCTGCTGGAGCCTGTCTCAGCTCTGTTTCCGGTGTTGCAGCTTCATCTGCTGCAGATACAGCAGCAGTTGCATCTCCTCCACCCGTGGCTCTGACGGAGACCTTGTGTAAGCAAATGCATCTTTTTTTTTTTTCTTTTTTCTTTTGCAATGCAGCATTTTTTTGTTTGTTTTTTTTTGGAATCAGAGTTGACCTCTTCTGGGGTTTTTCTATTCAGCAGTTAATTCGCTGATTCAAGATCCAGAAACAAAAGTTTTTCCTTTTTTTTCTACTTTGAGCCGCGACTGAGTGCAGTTCCACGTTCGGTTATAAAAGCTTTATAAACCCGCACACACAGTTTTTGTTATAATACTGTGTGTTTGTAACAGCTCAATACGTTTAACTCCTGGTCTTTCAACAAGAAGCTCATCTTTGGTTTTTATTGTTCATTGTGTGAAGATTTTTAAAGTTTTAAACAGGAAACAAAATGAACAAGACTACCAACATTCTCCCAGAGCTTCCACATGACCTCATTTTGATCTCTGTTCGTACCGAACAAGCACAACAATACATTTGTTGTACTCTGATTACGACTTTCAAGCTCTCCGAGTCTCTTAGATGCTGCAGCCCGGATCTTCTATTTCTGTCTGTGCTCCATGAGCATCGTATCTGCCCTCCCCCCACCTGAGACCCGCGTTTCTGTTGACACATCTCCGTCAGCTACGCGGGAATCTTCATCATCTGTCACGGATCGTCTCTGTGGAGGAACCGGATGAGGAGCTGTGGAGCGACTCAGCTGACCTGGAACACGCTGCTTTGTCACGTGTTGCAGCACCTGAGCAGCAGCGGCGGCGTCTCGGAGGCCGTGCTGCACTCAGCGGTGCAGCGTGACCTGGATGAGCGTCGGAGGACACTTGTCTAATGTGGGGCAGTGCGGACGGCAGCAGGTATCTCAGCGCTGAAAAACTTCAGGGACACAAAGTGCTTAAAGAGACTCTGCTCAGCTCTGGACGGAGGCCAAGAGGAAAATTAGAGGGATCCAATTGATCTGTTTACTCCGTAATGATTGGATTTCAGCAGAGGGGGACTCGTATATTAGAGCGGTCGGCGGCGCCGAGGCAGCTGCTGCTTAACCTGCAACATTTCTGTTATTAGTTACTCATTTGAACCCTCTGGCAACGATAACACTGGGAGCATATCCAAGCTCAATTCAATGTTTCATTTTGGTCTTTAATTGGTTTTAATTGTCAATCTTAGCAGCTTTATGAGTTATTTATTTATTTATTTATTTTGACTGCCAAGTTAAATGAGATTAATTAGCTACACCTGCTTTTGTCCTCGACGCCACAAACGCTGCTTCAGGAAACTCGTGTGGGATGAAAATGCTTGAGCTCAGCTTCAATTAAACGTAAAATCACGGATCAAACTGGGTGTTAAACACACCAGAGTGAAGGAAAAACGGCCCCAACCGAGTCCCTCCGTGGGCACCTCCACAGCTACACCTCCTTTGACACTACAGATGAAGGTAAGGACTAAAAGAGGTGACCTAGGTGACCTAACCATCATTTATGTCATTTTAAAACAAACATATGTGCAGGAATGCACAGATCTCCTCGTCAACTACGAGGAGACGCAGCAACACGTCTTCTCCTCGTCGGAGTGATGACACCAGCCTGCAACCTCAAACGCTCAGGTGTGGAAAGGGTTGGGTAAGGCCACGGGAAGTGACTTTCAGTCCTCCACAGAGGACGGCTCGCTGCCTGCTAAAACTCACCTCATCAGCAGAAGAAGAGGACACAGAAGTGTCTTTATATGCTCATTTCAGCCTTTTCACATCTCACTTGGAGAAGAAGACGAGAAACCGCAGGAAGAACGTGCAAACTGCCTCGACTCAAACCCGGAACATCGACCACCAAACCCCCACGCTGCTCTGAAAAAACTCCATCCTCCAACTCCAAGCGGGAAGTTTGCAAGGCGATGATGCATAACTTCCTGTTTTAGGAGCAACAAAGATGGATCGGGAGTTTTTAAAGTCTCATTGTACTTTAGGAAGTTTTAAAGCTACAGTTTTATACCAGTTTACACAATAAAGTTGAAATTCATCTTGTGCAAATTAGTTGCATATTTTTGTGGTTTACAGACTGAAAACCGGAACAGATCGGTTCTTAATCATCCTGCACACTAGAGGAAAACTGTAGACAAGTCAAACTGTAATTAGGGCAAATGGAAGATTTTATAGGAGGAAACTAAAACAGAAACGTGTAAAAATCATTTTTTTGCTTTTTTGAACTATCTGTTCACACCGACTCTGGGTCTCAGTCTGGACCGGGACAACTGTCCTGAACCCGGAGCCGTTATCATGCTGACACGGTGGCTGTGAGCACATCCAGCTGCTCTCCCAAACGATGCCTCTAACGGAGGCAGCGGCGTGACGGCACGTCTCGCGTCATCAGCTGCAAAGTCACACAAGTCAAGTGAAGTCTTGTCCGGAGACATCTTGTCGAGGAAAACTGACCGCGGATCCAGTCGCTGCCTGCGGCCTTGGCTGTTCCTTTGTCACGGGCGAATGTAAGCACGGATACACTCTCGCCTCCTCGGGCCGGATGCTGGTCTCTACCCTTCGGATCACAAGTTCAATTAATTTCACAGTTGGCGGCACCCGCAGTAATTTCACCGTGGCCTGTTTTCTGGATGTAGGGAGAAATGGGAAGAAGGCGATGCATCCAGGCCGCCCGGCGCCTCCTCCCCTTCCATCCATGAAGGCTCCGATTGCCTGGAGCCACATCTGATCTGCCAGAGCTGCAGCTCTGCAGCATATTAAAGCTCAAATCACCACGATAAGGGGAGACGGTACGAATGCATGCATCATCACTGCTTTCCAAAGACAACCATCCCCCCACCCACCCCCACCCAAATCTCATTCATCTGATTGTTCGAATTTGGCTAAAAGTGAGGATCCTTTAGGAGCTGATTCCCTGCAGCTCAGGCAGGGAGTTCGAATGTAATCAGAAGTTGCTGAAGTTCACCTGATCATCAACTGCAATATGCACGCAGGAAAAATGAAATGACAAAAATGCAGTATTTGCCCTTCACATGAAAGTAGGCTACAGTTTTTCAGAACATTACATCACACTGACGGTGTTTGTGTAAAACGCAGCGACGGTGGTTGAAAGCAGCTGAAATATCAAAGCAGAACCGGCAGAGACGTCATCAACTCCAAAAACATGACAGTTTCCTTACAAGCTCCACCAATGTGGAAAGCTCTGGAAGTCCATCCTTTATTTTCTCGTGCCGTTTTATCTCGATATAAATACATGACATACATGTTAAAACATGAACGCAATGCCGGTGAAAGTATCGATCAGTGCTCGGGTAGCAGAAGCTGCAGCTGCAGCTCAAACCCATTAAGGAGTTTTCACTTATCAATTTGGATAATTATCATGGGTAAAACCATGGAGAAGAAAGGTTAATGATTTATTTAATAACTTGACATGCTGGATTCTCCTGAACAGCTGAGCCCTTTGCTGTGCATACCTGCCCGGTAAAGTAGCCGAAGCGTGAAGGCTGATATGGATCCATTCAGACTCTCGTCAGGGGTTCATTTAGATGCAACATAAACAAAAATCACAAAAATCTGTCTGAAAACTGTCAGTTGGATCTCGCAGCCTAAACCGTTTCTGTGTGCTGTGATGAGCACCGTGATTGATCGACCCACCCCGCTGCTCCCCGCTCACTCTGTTTCTATTGGTTGCAGATGATGATGCCTTCCAGTCAGGTTTTAGACAGAACCACAGCACTGAGACGGTTCTGACCAAAGAGTTTAATGACATATGTCTGAATACAGACGGTGGAAAAATGTCAGTCTTAGTTTTACTGGATCTCAGTGCAGCGTTTGATACAATTGACCAGAATATAGCACTGAAACCACTGCAGAACTGGGCAGGTTCTCTACTTAACTGTTCTAAACTGGTTCAAAATGTACTTAGAGAACAGGAAATACTTGTGTCAATAGGTAACTTTATATCTGAGCAGACAAGGATCACATGTGGAGTTCCCCAAGGTTCCATCTCGGGATCTACATGCTTCCATTGTCACAGATTATAAAGAACAACAAAATAAACTACCACAGCTATGCAGATGACACACAGATATTTATTACAATGTCACCAGGAGGCCGAGGCCTGTACAGGATCTTGGTAAATGCACTGAGGAGATTCATGACTGGATCTGCCACAACTTCCTTCAGCTAAACAAAAACAAAACTGAGGTCATTGACTTTGGAGCCAAAGAGAAACGATCACAGGTCTCCACAAAGCTTCAATCTATAGACCTAAAAACCACCAACCAGGCCAGACATCTGGGTGTAGTGATGGACTCAGACCTGAATTTACTAAAACACATAAAGACAATAACAAAGTCAGCTACTATCACCTCAAGAAGATATGAAGGTTAAAAGATCTGATGTCTCAGCAGGACCTGGAGAAACTAGTCCCAGCATTCATCTTCAGTAGACTTGATTATTGTAGCAGCATCTTCACAGGTCCACCTAAAACATCAGACAACTGCAGCTCATCCAGGACTCTGCTGCTCCAGTCCTCACCAAGACCAAAACAGTGGACCACATCAGTCCAGTTCTGAGGTCTTTACACTGGCTGTCTGTACGTCAGAGGACAGACTTTAAAGTTCTGATGCTGGTCTATAAAGATCTGAATGGTCCAGGACCAAAATACATCAGTGACCCTGTATGAACCTTCAGACCTTCAGACCCCTCAGGTCATCTGGATCCGGTTTTTTATCAGTTCCCAGAGTCAGGACCAGACGTGGAGAAGCTTCCTTGCCTTGCACACACAACATCTTGCATTTGGGTCCTACAGCTTAATTTGTGACATTAATCACTTGTGCACCTTTTAAAATGACAGCAAGGCTGCCTCGGAACTGGGTGTAAGACAGTTTAAGACCATTTTTAACCTTTGTTAAGGACTTCAACGGCACTTTTAACCACCGTCTGCGTTTGGGGAAGTTTTACCGTCAGCGAAGAGCTGTGACCCGTCGGCGCTGGCCGTCTTCCTACGCAGTGACAGAAACACACTCGCCTCTAAACCTGATGTGGCGGTCACATATGCTCGAGCCGCTCGCCTTCGACTCGAGACCGATTTTGCTTCAAGGGTGACCTGGTTTCAGTCCTGCGTGGCGCATCCTCACTGCTGCTCGGAAGGAGATGCAGATGCAGCGTTGGAACGCTGCAGCTTATCCCGTTCGGTGTTATTAGAGCCTAACCGTGAAAGCACCGGTCCACGTCCTGGACAGAACTGTGGCATAAAAACTCTTCAGATCACCAGACCTGGATCTGGGCCTCAGTCAGGATATGTAAAAAAGGAAGTGATAAAATAAAACCAGCTGGGGCTTCTGCAGAGCCACAGCGAAATGTGATCAGCCCAATGCCGATGGTGCTCTGCAGCCGCATTACACGGAGAGATGAATGAGAGTAATGTCCGTAAATGTTCTAATGAACCACGCAGGATTCCTGCCGGCACCCAGCTGGCGTCGCCTCTAATGAGCACAAAGAAATGTGGCCACACAGGTTGTTGAAATGTCCGTGATGGATGTTTGTATTACAAGGGGAAAGGCCGCCACCGCTCTTGTTTTCCATACTTATGTTCTTTTATTTTCTGTCACGCAGAAAGTGCACGCTGGTTGCTTTTTGAGGACAACACGGGAGGAAGGACGCGACGCACAGCCCCACTCTGAGCTGTCACACCTCCGTCTCACTCACATTCGCCCTGTATCCCACCTGCAGTCTCTGCTCCCAGCATCATGTTTCATCTGTGTTCTTTAAAGAGCTCGTGTATGAATGAAGCCCTGCATTTGGAGGACGCAGGGACTGCAGGTCTCTCCGACGGGTCACAGGAAAGACTCAGTGTCAGTACTCAGTATGAATACGGTTCAGACACTTTTTCCAGAGATTTTTTGGCCCCCCTGAAAATGGAGATCCTTTTTGTAAAATGACAGTAATTTAATAAATGAAGTCATGTCTTCTGATTGCAGGGAAAACGTCTGCATTTAGGAGCCGCGTCCGGAGTCCGTTGTGCTCCAGAGCTGCTCGTGACCTTTGCAGTCATTGATACCTGCATTAAACATTTGAAAAGGACTTGAAGGGTAATGGCGGTATGTCTCATGTCAGGCGTGTAGCACAAGTAAAACATGGGTCATTACACCGTCTGTGCAGACTGCAGGATTGATTAAAATAGCAGCGTATCTGTTCCAGCAGTCGCACGTGAGATGACTGTTGAGCACGGCTGACGGGCTCTCTGCACTTTCCATAAATCCTCCATGGCTGTCAGACGTAATATTGCAGCATTAAAATGCCTGGAAACAGCTTAAATGCATTTGCTTACACTGACGGGGGAAAAAGTGGTGCTAGAAGTCCTCGTTCTCTCCGTCCTTCGATAAGTCGGGAATCTAAGACGGAAAGCCGAGTGAGTCCTGAAACGGATCCCCGTTTGTTTTCCAGATGAGAGCGTTGTCCTTCACAGCAGAGCCATTAACTCTGCCTCTCCACACAACTCAAAACTCTGCTCTCTTTGTTTTTTTGTCCTTTGTTGTCAGCTCCTGTTTCTTTAATTATTCTGGCAGCTCTCTGGTTTAAATACGATCGCTCCTCATCGTAAAGGGCGAATCCTCGCTGCATGATAAAAGCCACGCTGCCTCCCGTATCACAGCCGATTCTTTCTAAGTTTGTTGCGTTTGATTGAGAGCCGACGGAGGCGTTTCCAGGTCCGGCTCGCCCTCCAACATCAACAGATACTGACAGGTCTTCGGAGGCCTCCGGAGATGAGGATGTGACGCTGGAGCCCAGTTCACCGGCGGGTTTGACCTCTGACCACCTGAGCAGGTGAACGAATGCTGCATGAACGCAGGTCATAGTTCACTGATGACAACATCAGTGGAATTGAAATGATTGCTTGAAGACAGGAATTCTCCACAGCACCGTTCTCCCCTCGTGACCCTGTACGCTCCTGCTTTCACTCGACCGACTCGACCGCCTTTACTCACTGTTACTGAACTCTAATAAAACCGTCCACTTTGCTTATGATGAAAGCGAAATACGGCGCTGTGGCGGCGCTGGCCACGGGCTCAGCTGCACTCATTACTGTGTCTGGTGTGGAGGGGAAAAGATAAAGCACCCTGGCTTGTTTTTGATTGCCTCGAAGACTCTGCAGCCACCCAGGTGTCATTGAGCGCACGGCGCTTACACCACAAATCACTTTGTTTTGCACAGTAATGACCACAATCAAGCTTTTATCCTCTGATTTCTTCTTCGTGTGTGTTCTCCTCAGTCAAGATGGATTTGGAAACAGGTTTTAATGACAGGTGCAAATACACACGCTAAGGTCTGGCAGCTTATGACTGCATTTATCTGACACATCTTGATGAAAAGGCCTGGGATTGTGCGGCCTGAACGCTGCTGATGAGGGTCTGCGCTGGTGGTGCATCGATCTGGATCTGATCTGGACGACCAAATCTCTGGGAGGAGCGAGAATGATCAGAGCGCCAGCTCCGGTCTGTCTCGTTCTTTTCATTTTGTATTTGACTGGGAGTTGAAAACTACTTTCTTAAGTGTTTTTACACTTCAGCATTATAACTACTTGGTTTAGACTTCCAAAACCATTTGTTTAGGATGAGGAAAACTTCCAGCTTGTTGTAAAATTGATCCTTTCACAACATCCACCTTGTGTCTGTTTCATTTTTAATATATTTAATATATTCACTTTGACAGGACTAATTCTCCTAAATCCAACTTTTTCAAGTCTTTATGTTGAAGAACAACTCTTTATTATCAATTTAAATAACTAAATTGTTTATCTTCTTTTGGTTGTTTCTTTTATTTATCTCAGTGTTTCGAGTGGTCAGGAGAAATCAAATTTCTGCATCGAAACCTGAAACTTTCAACTGTTAATTCACTTTTATTTTGCACACAGTGAGGTCATTTTTAACCAAATTTCTTTTATTTTATATAAAATATGAGCTCCAGACTGGAGGTGTGCATCATATTTCACGATTTTTTAAACCCTGAGCAGACTGTCAGAAATATTTACAGATAAACGCAAAAACTTCCGTGTGGGAAACGACTGCTTATCTTTCCAGATATGGTGCTTCAAGTACAGAGACGAGCAGGTTGACCTTCCTAACGATGAGATCTTTAGAGGTGATTTCTGCAAACAAACCTGACCTACATAATGCATGAAGAGTGTGTGTGTGTGTGTGTGTGTGTGCGCGTGCGTGTGTGTGTGTGCGTGCGTGCGTGTGTGTGTGTGTGCGTGCGTGCGTGTGTATGTGTGTGCGTGCGTGCGTGCGTGTGTGCGTGTGTGTGTGTGTGTGTGTGAGCGGCGTGATCAGGTTCATGAGCCTGCAGCTGATGAGACCAGTTCAAACTGGACACGCGACAGCCGCAGATCTCTACGGTACACCGCGGGATGGACCGCCCCCCTGCTGGTCTAAATCAAGCTCATTGACAAACAGACAGGAACCGCCACTTTGTCAACTGCTGCACTGACTTCAAACGACCCGATGACGGCCGATCGCGGCCTTAATGATGCCTATAAACTGCGACCGCGGACAGATTACCGAGATTCACGGCGGGTTTATGTTTCCAAGCCTGGAAATGTAACACAGATTTTTCCTTTCAGTCAAATGTTAACTGACAACAGTAGGAGATGTTTTTGATGTTTAAAAAAGTCACTTTCATTGTGCATATTAACTAAAACATACACGTAAAAAGAAGCCTGAAAAAAAGAACGAGAAAACAAAACTATAATAAGGCCTCTGTTTGGTCACATGACAAACTACTGAGCCCTGTCTGAGAGACTTGGTCATGCGGCGAGCTTCTCCATCAGTCCACAGAGCCACCTTCAAACCTGCCAGTGTAACACAATCCCGGTTTCTCAGACGGTTTCTCAGACGGTTCCTGTAATCAAGCCCAGCCGGACCCGCGATGAGGCCATGTCTCCCACCTTTGGGTCCTCGGGCCTTCTCAGACCGGGGTCCCGCTGAGGGTCTCCATGGTCATGGAGGTCAGTGGAGATTGGCTCAATTTTGGAGCAAGCCCCATGTGGTAATTCAAGGAACTGCAATCTGTCTTACTTTTGTACAAACTGTGGCAGCCAGATGTTGCCCCTTGGCAAAGAAAATAAAAAAAACAAGATCTATCCAGCTCAGACATGGAAACGCAGTAAATAAATCAGATAGTATGTGAGTTGGAGCTTATAAATGTTTACATTACAACAGTAAATTTCTTATATTGTCTTTCAACTGGGCTTGAAAATGGAGACAAAATAGTCACAAGAAATGATAAGCAGAAGATGGCAATCACATCTGTCGCGTAGTGATGCTTGGAGGGAGGCGCACAGCGCCGAGCGACGCGGCTTACAGGGTAGTTCCTCGCGGCGGCGTGGATACGGTTCAGTGCTGAAGCGTAACTGAGGGTTTAGACCAGTACAACCTTTATCCAACCAGTCAGCTCCACTGGAATCAACAGGTCTTCATAAAACGACTAGAAACCCTGAAAACTCACAAATATTCACATCCATACATTTTCCTTCATAAACTTCACTTAGGCTCCATTTCTCCCTTTTATTTCTTTTTCTATTCCAATAAAAGCAGCCCACAAGATTTTTGCACATACGCACTCAAAGCAGCGTGAAGGTTATATCAAATCCGATATCAAATATAATTACACTTTATCAGCCTCAATCACAACCTGCAAAAGGCAGCAAAAGAGATGCGAGCAGCCAGTCCTGAAGGTGACTTCTGGAACAAATGTATTCTCACGTAATTTTCTTATTTTTCCAGACAAAGTCATAAACTTCAGAGTGGATTTGAAGCTACAGCACCAACGAGCTCCCGATCCAGAACCAGTTTGACTCTCCTCCATCCGACTGCATCGGCATGAAGCATCGCAGGCAGGCTGGTGAACATGAAAGCGCAGGAAGCTGATGGTGGCGCGCTGCATGATTTCATCGATCAATAATTCTCAAAGTTTAAAGTTAGCGTCGGCTCAAGTTCACATCACAAAGAGAATCTCTAAAGAAAGACCTGCAAAGACTCGGTAATGGAGGCAAACGGGACAAGTGATACCTTCCTGGCACACTTCGACACCCCTCCATTTGCACTGCCACGCACCGACCTCGCGCATGGACACACACTGCGGCCTGGAGGGATTAAAGTACGAGGAGGTGGGAGTGCTGCAGCAGCGCGGCCCAATAAGACAAGGTCACCTTAAGTGGATTGAGGGGGGCTGCGATTCCCTCAGGACGAAAACAGGAAGCAACTCATGAAAAAGTAATTAAGCAGGATGCACATCGGTGGATGCCAAAGGCGGGGAGAGCGAGGAGAGAGATGAGCGAGCCCCGAGGACGAGCGAGCAGAGTTTGTACACAAGAGGTCTGAGAGACGTTCAGTAAACGCTCAAGGCGGGACTGTTTAACCTCCAAAGACAGTTTGTTTTTAATTGTTAGCAAATGTTGGCTGACACGATGAGCGCCTCATCGTTCAAGCACAAAATTATGCATATTTCCCAGATCCAGCATTTGACTCGATTTTGATCACGTCACAGACCTAAGAACTGAAGATCAGACACATCTGGGCAGGTCGGCAGCACCGTGAGGACCATGTTCTTTGATTTAACACCACCCAGCCTGCATTACTACACAAGAACCTCCAGAAGACACACGTGGACGCCTCCACAATCACCCGAGTTACTGACTACCTGACAAACAGACCACAGGGTGTGAGACTGGACGCTTCTCTGTCTGACCAGGTGGTCAGCAGCACAGGGGCACCACAGGGGTGTGTACTCTCACCACTCCTCTTCACACTGTCCACCTCAGACTTCCAGAACAAGCTGGAGTTCCGTCATCTGCAGAAATACTCAGATTACTCTGCAGTTGTGGGGTGGATTAGTGATGGACAAGAGACTGAGGACAGAGAACTGGTGGACCGTCAAGTGGCATAATCCAGGAACAATCATCTCATTATAAATGTGAACAAGCCGAAGAAGATGATTATGGATTTTAAAAGAACCAGAATTAAGGTCAATAGTTCTTTTTTCTATTATTGGAGAAGAGTTCAATCAGTTCAATCAGAGCTGAGCGAAACTGAACGTCCGTCCTCATTTCAGATGTTACTAGTAAAACAGCCAAAAGGGTCCTGTTGGAGCTGAAATGACCGGTAGAGCTACGACGAGCTTCCAAATGAAGCTCGGTCCAGGACCAGCAGCTGAGCTCAGCCGGCCGGTGGAGCGCGGTTGGCTTCCCGTGGACTAGCAGTCCTGGCTGCCCACCCAGAAGGCTGGCAGTTATGCCTGGAACGGTCAAAGGTGGCTCAACTGGTGGACCTGGCGGCTCCAGGTGCTGCAGGGGGCATCGGCTACAGGCGGTCAGGCCCCCGTCCTGCTGTTAGAGCCCTTTGACCGGGGTAAAGGCAGCTGCTCTAAAGTTGCACCATAGTGGTTGTTGGCTGTTGATGAAGGATCGAAGGATCAGAACGCCACATGTAGCCCCCAGATGTAGCTATTCCCTTGAAAAACAGCACGTTTGAACGGGATCGCATCACTCAGGTGTAAACGGCGCACTAAGATGGGAGGAAGGAGCCTAGGAAGGAAACACGAAAAGGAGGTTGCAAGGCAGTAAAGAGGGAAGGACAAAGAAAAGGGAGAAGGGATAGACAAGGAATTAAACAAGATGCCCAGAAAAGGAAGGAAGGAAGGAAGGAAGGAAGGAAGGAAGGAAGGAAGGAAGGAAGGAAGGAAGGAAGGAAGGAAGGAAGGAAGGAAGGAAGGAAGGAAGGAAGGAAGGAAGGAAGGAAGGAAGGAAGGAAGGAAGGAAGGAAGGAAGGAAGGAAGGAAGGAAGGAAGGAAGGAAGGAAGGAAGGAAATCTGACAGGGATAAAACGGTTGAAAATAAAGAAGTGAAAAGACAGAAGGAGAGAGAAGGAATCAGATAAGGGAGGAAGGAAGGAGGTAAGGAACCCAACTGAGGGAGAGATGGAAGGGAAGAAGGCAGTAAAATCATAAACTAAACATACAAGAAACGAGTAAAAACAAAATATAAAAAATGGAACAAAGCAAGAAAATGATCAGTTTCTGGTTAGAATCGTGTTCCCGGAAACGTGTTCCTGGAAACGCGTTCCTGGAAACGCGTTCCCGGAAACGCATTCCCGGAAACGCGTTCCTGGAAACACGTTCCCGGAAAGGAAAATGTTTCCTGCCAGAAACCTTGGTAACGAGGGTTTTCTTCTTCTACAATGACAGTGATGAAGACGAGGGTTGGAGGAAGCTCGAGCAGATGCTGACAGGAGGTGTGACGAGTCTGTGGAGCAGAGCTCAGCAGGATGGAGGTCTCGGTGACACGGTCACATCTGTCAGTCTGCTTCCTCCCACCACGACGCGCGTGACACATGGGGGAGGGGCCGAGAGGCTGCCGACAGCTGGACGTTCAACCAGGACCTCCACGATGAAGAGGCCGCGCCCACGGGTTTCCAACGCAGACAGACGGGGCGGATGTACACTGATCCTGAGATGCTTCTACATTCGTGTTTGAACTCACGTCTCTTCTTTACGACATCTAGAAAGAGCTTCACGGAGAGGACGTGTTCTCCAGCAGAGCTCCGGAGGAGAACACAGCTCACACGGGCCGAGCGAGGCTCAGGTCATCTCAGTTCACAACAGGGCACCTTACAGAACACGCCAACACGTTTTTATACAAATCCAATCAAACGCAGTCTAATTCAGTCCAACTATCTTCCAATTATATTCCAATTAAACCTAATTTGTTACAATCCTTTTATAATCCAGTTCATTCCAGATGAAACAGAGGAAGTCGGTCAGCTCTCTCTCTCAGACTGGAAGTAAAATCAGAAAAAAGGTTTAAAATATATGCAGATTTTTAAATGTTACATAAAAGAAGAGTGTATTTAACCCTTTATTGCCTGAATGAAATAACACACAAAAACAAACCAGTGTTCATTATATATTAAAATCCCTGCAGCCAGGAGCCTCCACCCAGCCACAGTCACACTTTTATCATTAAAGCCGGCATTTTCCCACCTCGTACGGCCGCACCGGCTCATAAACGTAAAACATCTTCAGAAAACCTTCACTCAACTGTAGAGCATCATTAACTCAGAGTCCCAAACAGACCAGGGGCGGCTGCAGTAAAACACTACTGAGTGGACGGGGTTTTAGTAGTTCCCGGACCGTGGCAGTGTTTCTGCTAAATGCCGCTGCAGCATTCCTGCCACCACTGCGTCAGGAATGTGACACTGGAAGTCCAAATTAAGCACAGAGAATTTAAACTTAAAAGGCCAAACCAAAGGGAGGTCAGGCTTGGTCATCCTCATCTGCAAAAGTAAAAACCTGAACAGAATAACTAGAGGGGGGGGGGGGCTCCACTTACCTGACATCCACCTAGGAAGGGTTTCTGCCTAATCTCACAGCTCCCAGCCTGCCAGCAGCCCCGGTCACGCCTGACCTCCTCCCCAGTCTACACGAGCACTCGCTCAAAACTGCAGCCAGACAAACCACCACCGGAGGAAGGACCCCGGCCAAGCCGCCACGCTCTGATCACGGGCCAAAGCCCCTTCACCCATCCATCCGTGAGCGCGTGAAGTGTGAACGACTTTTCCTTATCAGGTGAGAGCACAAAGCAGAGCACGTACCGTAGGACATGGGGATGTCCAGATCTCCGTGCCAGGACATCTGCCCCGACTCGTCTATGGACTGCTGTGCTGTAAAAAGACAACAACAGGCCTCCTGATCAGGACTCAGCTCTCAATCCAGCGTCATTCCCATTCCAGTCACATCCAGAGACGCAGCGTCCGCGCGCCTTCACATGGCTGCGTCCAAAGCCAGGACGCGTTACTTTTGGTTTCCAAGTGCCGATTTAATCACAGCTAAGAAATGTGTGTGAAAATCTGGGAAAATGCGACTCCAAGCCGTGATGAAGTCCAACAAGCACTGAAACAAAAGTCCCATTCTTTCATTTGGAGCGGCCAGTTCCCGAGAGATGAATCTAAACCCATTAACGTTATGTCCTTTATTTTAGGTTTTACAAACTACATACAGCATGTTGGTGCTGAATCCGTGTTCTTTTATTTGATTTTTATTTGGATTTTACTTTACAAATTATTTACTGTAACTGGATCCGATTGGTGAGATATCCACTTATTTATTAAGATCACAGCTGTTTTTCAATTTAATTATTTTTTATTATTTTTTTTACCAAACTACACACAGTGATTGGGTCTGAATATTCAGATATACAGACGTGTATTTGTGAAGGTGTTTCACTTATCTAACTTTATCTATTTCCTTTCCCAAAGAGAATAAAGTTTGAAACCGCAGTCGCGTGAGCTGAATGGTGATCATTAGGACGGATTACCTTTCAAGTGGCCACGTCCGAGCGTAACGAACCCGGAGGAGATGAAGTTGTGCATGTCTTGACCGCTGCGAAGATTTTCTTTCCCATAATGCCCTGCAGAGGTAAAAAAAAAATGTGTTAATTTACATTTCAACCAAATACTTTATATCTCTGCCCTAATTAAAGGCGTGTGTCTATCAAGACCGAAAAAAAGAACTGTGGCGTGGAAGTTGATAGCAGAAACATCGCTGGAGGTGTCAGAAGTAAATAAATATTCGTGTAACTGTGTGAGACTTCCAACATGAAAACACAAAAACGAACATCTGAACATCAGAGGACGTTCAGCTATTTCCACTCTGTCCTCATTTAACAAAAATAAGACAAACAGGCCACAGAGAAACCCGTGTGGGCAGATCTAAGTACCTCCATGTCGCTTCCACAGGATTTAAGAAGGTAAACTGCAGCCAGGTGCTGCTAATCCTCAGTCACTGATGAACTGATCATCAGCAGGTGTTCACACCCAGAAGAAGACTGAACCTGGACAGTTTGTTCGGAAAAACTCTTCCACACAAACCGTCCAGGTTCAGTCTTCAGACCAGGAGAAAACTTCTTCTGTCTAAGGAGAACATGGGAGCACGACTGAGCTTCACAAAATTCCATCTGAACTAACCAGCAGACCTCTGGAACAACGTCCTCTGGACAGGTGAGACCAAAGTGGAGATGTTTGGTCTTCATGTCCAGAACCATGTTTGGAGAACACCAGCAGAAACATCTCAGTACCGCTGTGAAGCACGACGGTGGAGGGATGATGGTCTGGACCTAGACAGCTGTCAGTTAGTGGCTGGACATGAACTCCTCTGTAGACCAGAGTCTTCTAGAGACAAATGTGAGGACATCTGACTGACAGATGAAGAGTGGCAGAAACTGGGTCTACAGGAAATGATGCCAAACAGCAGCAGCAGATCTGCATCATAGTGATGAAAATTCAAAGAAGACCTGGTCAAAGTCCAGTCCTGAACCTGGTGGAGATAATGTGGTGGGATCTGTAGAGCTCCGTAGAAGTGAAGGTCCACAAACTACCCTCTACTGAGGGTTCCTGCTGCTGAAGGTGGATCTACTGAGGGTTACTGCTGGTGAAGGTGGATCTACTGAGGGTTCCTGCTGCTGAAGGTGGATCTACTGAGGGTTACTGCTGGTGAAGGTGGATCTACTGAGGGTTCCTGCTAGTGAAGGTGGATCTACTGAGGGTTCCTGGTGCTGAAGGAGGATCTACTGAGGGTTCCTGGTGGTGAAGGTAGATCTACTGAGGGTTCCTGCTAGTGAAGGAGGATCTACTGAGGGTTCCTGGTGGTGAAGGTAGATCTACTGAGGGTTCCTGCTGCTGAAGGTGGATCTACTGAGGGTTACTGCTAGTGAAGGTGGATCTACTGAGGGTTCCTGGTGCTGAAGGAGGATCTACTGAGGGTTCCTGGTGGTGAAGGTAGATCTACTGAGGGTTCCTGCTGCTGAAGGTGGATCTACTGAAGCTGCTGAATCACAGAGACTTAGGATTGATCATGTGATTTTTGTTGGCTTGGGCTTCCTTTCTTGTTTTTTTAACATTCAAAACGACACGGTGAAAAATCTTCACGTTGTTGTTTGTTTGAGGTTATATTTGTGTCAGAATCAGTCTGATCAGGTGACTTGTATTGAATCAGAGGATTAAAAGAGGAGGTACTACGTTTGTAAAAGTGTTTAAATAGTCCCAGGATTTCACATCTTGTGTAAGAAGGCAACTCCGTACACGTGAGCTTTGCTGCCGTTGGGACTTTGTCTGAGTTCAGAGATCAGTAATGCAGTTTCCACCTCATCATTGTAACTCTGTGAAGCCGCTGTAATTGAGAACGCAGCAAGGACATAAAAGCGAGACAACATGCTGGATAAGATTCTGGCGGCATTTAATTGTCCCATCAATCACGGCCAAGACTTGAAAGGAAATTAAAGAATGCAGACTCAAATGCACTAAAAGAACAAAAAATAAAAAGATCCGGAGAGTTTGCCTCGCACCGGGCCGCCGCTCCTTCCACCTCCTGTTCGTCGCTGTCCGTATTAACCAGCCGACAGTTAAATACCCGCTTCTCCACGGAACCTCAACTTCAAAGGCAATAACATCACCGGGACCTTTGGGCCTGGAGAAGCTGAGCCCAAGCAGCATTTCAAATGATCATAATAAGAAGGAACCCCTGGACCATGAAGCTTTGACTAAAACCAGGTTACTGAAGCCAGGCACCACTTTTAATTTGGTTCCCCTGAAGGAACCACACGTCCAAACGCCTGCATGAGGTGATTCCCAGACGAGGCGCTGCGTCGCTGTAGAGGACGTCTACGGCAGCTGGAGAAGCTGACTGTGATGTGAGCGTTCCCGCGTGGCAGCGGGGACCGGTAGAAGTTTACCACCTCTGGAGCGTGTCGGTAAAAACAGACTTATTCTGAAAAATGGAGAGAAACCAGTCTGACCAAACGTGAGGTTTGTGTTTAACCTGAGCTTCAGGTGAGCTTCAGGTGACGTAGTTATCGTCTTATTATTGTCATCTACAGTTTCACAACGTTCAGAAGCAGCACTTGGACGAAACAGACAAGATAGTGGTTCTTTTCAACCGCCTGCATAAATACGAGGAGTTAGAGCCAAGACTGGCAGAAGACCCGCTGCAGTTTGATGTCGCAGCAGGTGTGAGTCTGAGTGGCGGCGAACGCGTCCTTCACTCAATCTAACAAACGGTTCTGGGTCCTGGGACCGGTTCTGGGTCTTCCTCCCACAGCCGCGTCCGTAAGAGCTCAGCTCAGGTTCCTGTCTGCAAAGTGTGGAAGATATTTGCTGCCTTTCTTGTTTCTTTCCTCACAGCGACACAGAAATCGCTGAGGACAAAATGAGAGAACAGAGCCGGACTCCAGGAAATTGAAGGTGTAATGTTTATTCTGGGAAAGTGACCGGGGAGCACAGAAGACACGATCCATCAGCATGAGGCAGGCGAGAGAGGCCGGGCTGAATTACAGAACGCCAGTCTTGGAGCCGCATGTCCAAAAAGGCCTTTCGGTTCACGCTCAAACAAATAAACACAAACGGCTTCACCGTCCAGAACTTCCCAGAGGAGACTTCACTCAGCTGCCACTCCACCAATGAAACAACGCTCCCGAAAGTCTGGTTGGAGATTAACATGATTTTAACATGAAGTTTTCCGAAACAATGTCCTGAAGATGTTTAAAGACTTGTTTCCAAACGGAAGGAGGTCCGGCACAATGAGCAGGGAACTGAAGGACAGGAAGAGACGTCCCAGAACAGCTCATCTTGACTTAAACGTATTCTTGAAGAGCAATTTATTTTATTCACAGTTCCATAAAATGAAAAGATATACACATGTGGACATGTTTGTTGGTATTCTAGAAAGGAAAACCCATAATAGTCACTGAAATAAACTGACAAACACTAAATAACAATTTACTGAAAGTCAACCAATAAAAATCCAACATTGGTTTTGAATTGTGGTTCAACAGAACCATAAAAAATATGAAGAAAAACAAAGTAATGAAACTGTCCTTAATAAACAATGATGGATCCTCAATACCACAACCTTCAGAGTGGGTCACGTTGATCCAGTGATGAGTGTAACTGTCAGGGAGACTTGTCCACCTGTGGACTGTTCTGGTCTACGTGAGAGCCGAGTCCCGTAGATCTACGTCCCATAGATCTACGTCCTGTGGATCTACAGGACGTAGATCTACGGGACGTAGATCAGGACTCATACATGCTCCGCTCTCACGTCTCACAGGTTTTAGGTGAAAAGTCAGAGCTGTGTCCGAGCTCATCATCCTGGACATCTCTGAGGACATTGCAGACGCTGTTGTTCAATGCAACACTAAAGGACACAATCATGCTCCGCTGCTTTGAATCCTTTTTGACTTTTGTTTTTACATCTCAGGGACAACATAAGCAAGAAAAACTGATTGTAACCTTTACAGACTCCTGCTGTTGTTTGGTTATTAGTCAAACCTAATCCTAAATGTGAATGAAAGAATATGAACGTGACAAATGCTCCTTTTTTGTGGTTTAATTCTCAGGTTTTTTCCTCATGAAAACATGTATTCGTGCATTTGAACGCTGTACGACAGCGGTATGTCAAAGCACAGCTGCAGGACAAAATCGAACATCTCTTTCAGGAACCGTAGCCGTATAATGACTGGACAGCGCTCCGGACGGCTCTTCATTGAGGATAAAAGTGTCTTTTGTCATCCATTAGCGGTATCCGAGTCACGTCTCTGCGTTGACGTCCTCCTCCAGTCGACATCAGTCACCACTGCAATGCGACTTTGTGCAACTGTTCTTTCAGACAGCAACAGTGGGATGATAGGATGCAGGTGCTGTCATTTCTCAGCATCTTTTCTGTGGGTTTACAGTAAACCGAACACTTGTGACTCACACGGAGGAAAACTCCTCCCTCCTGGACTGTATTCACGAACCCTGCAGCGTTTCTGCACAACAACCACCCGGGCGCCGAGGACCTATTCTGCTGGCTTGTTCTCGGTTCCTTACTACACTACATTCAGCTGAGCCAACCCCCAGGTAGACTCTCTTCAGACCGACTACGGTCGTGTTTACATCTAACAGACGCCGTTTCCGGGTCCTAAACGTTTATATTGTGAAGTTCACCTTTGGAGTACAGCATTGGTGAAAAAATGAAATGCTTCACTTCAGTTTGAAAGACAAGCGAAACAGAAACAAGGTGAGTAAGGTAAACACGTCCGAAACAGGCAGGAGCGGCGTAGTGCGACGCGCGTTGCTCGTGATCAGCTCGGCCGGAGCCGTTCCGGCCTTCAAAAGAAGTAAAAGTAAAAGTAGCACCAGCTAACGTAGGCTACGTGGAGAATAGTTTTGCCTCTTGTTATGCCCCTCCCACAAAAACATGCCGCAGTTTCTATGTGGTCACACTACGAGGAGATCTCCCAAGATGCAGTGGGCATCCTGCTCATGTTCTCCTCTCTACTTTATAGGCAGTTATTGCTATTGTTTAATTTGTGTCGGGCATGCACAACTGGGAGGAGACCCTGAGGCAGACCCAGGACACCTGGAGGGATTAGATCTCCCAGTTGCCATGGGAACGCCTCAGTGTTACCCTGGAAGAGCTGGAGGAGGTGGTTGTGAAGAGGGAGGTCCGGGTCTCTCTGGTTAAACTGCTGCCACGGCGACCCGAATTCAGAGAAGTGGATGGAGGGACGGATGGTTAGATGGACGGATGGACGGATGGACGGATGGACGGATGGACGGATGGACGGATGTTCGTGTTTGTCCCGCAGATGTACCGCCCTTCCTCTCTAGTCCGGTCCAGGTGACGGTTTCGTCCAGGTGGGAGTCGTCTGCTTGTGTTTTCGCTGTCACACTGAGTGCAGGACGGGAGCCTGAACTGAAGTGAATATTTAATGCTTCTCCGGGCTCATTAGCCAGGATGCCTTTTAAGAGTTGGCTTAATATGAACACATTAAAAATGAATTGAATCAGAGGCATATAACTGGATTAAATTGCACTGTATTTTATTATTCTATTAACCTTCTTTGCTTAATCTTAAAGTGCCCTCGGATGACTTTTGCTCTAAAGTGGCACAACTTATCAGCATTAATTATATAAATAACAATAAATAAAAAAATTGTTTACTTTGATGTTCATTCGAAGCTTGATCTAAATTTCAAGGCAGACTTAAAAAGGATAAATAGGTTTTTGTGACAACTGATCAGGTTCATTTCAACCACAAACAGCCTCAAAATAACGTCATTCTGCTGCAGAGAACAGAGAACAGAGAACAGAGAACGGAGACCAGAGACCAGAGAACGGAGACCAGAGACCGGAGACCAGAGAAAGGAGACCAGAGAACAGAGAACAGAGACCAGAGAACGGAGACCAGAGACCAGAGAACACAGAACGGAGAACAGAGGACAGAGAACGGAGAACAGAGAACGGAGACCAGAGAACAAAGAACAGAGACCAGAGAACAGAGAACAGAGACCAGAGACTAGAGACCAGAGAACAGAGAACAGAGAACGGAGAACGGAGAACAGAGACCAGAGAACGGAGACCAGAGAACGGAGACCAGAGAACGGAGACCATAGACCGGAGACCAGAGAAAGGAGACCAGAGAACAGAGAACAGAGACCAGAGACCAGAGAACGGAGACCAGAGACCAGAGAACACAGAACGGAGAACAGAGGACAGAGAACGGAGAACAGAGAACGGAGACCAGAGAACAAAGAACAGAGACCAGAGAACAGAGAACAGAGACCAGAGACTAGAGACCAGAGAACAGAGAACAGAGAACGGAGAACGGAGAACAGAGACCAGAGAACGGAGAACAGAGAACAGAGAACGGAGAACAGAGAACGGAGAACAGAGAACAGAGAACGGAGAACAGAGAACGGAGAACAGGGACCGGAGAACGGAGAACGGAGAACGGAGAACAGAGAACGGAGAACGGAGAACAGAGAACAGAGACCAGAGACCGGAGAACAGAGAACGGAGAACAGAGACCGGAGAACGGAGAACGGAGAACAGAGAACCGAGAACAGAGAACCGAGAACAGAGAACAGAGAACAGAGAACCGAGAACAGAGAACTGAGAACAGAGACCAGAGAACAGCAGCTCTGCTCCTGCAGGTCGTAACAGCCTGAATCAGCTGCCTGGTGGCACATCTGCTCCGAGTGTCACGGTGGCACCAGAGTAAAACGTAACGCTCTAGAAACTGGGACGGCATACTAGGGCACAGAGCAAGCGGGCTGATCCCTGGAGCAGGGATCTGGAAACCGACCAGATGAAAGTAGGAGGAACACCTCTGCACGCCTCAATTATCTTTAGACAAAAAGCAAAAAGAAGAAACTTTTGCATCTCAGGCTTTAAACCAATCAGCAGCCTGGTAGGGACACAACGAGTGGAAATGCGTTTTTTCTTTCTATGTTTCTTTTCAAGGGAGTTTTACTACACTTAGTACCTCCTTTAATGCTCTTTGTGTGAGTAAACGTGATAAAAACTAAAAACTTATTTTTTTAAATTTAATTGTGCCTTTATTTGTTTTACAAAAATGAAACAAAAAAGGAAAAACATAGGCAACACTAAGTACCCCCTTGATTCAGGAGCTTGTAGACCCAGTTCCACAGTCTCACATAGTTGTAGAGCAATTTTAGCGTTTTTCCTTTTTCTTTTTTTTTTTACATTTTTGTTTTTGTATTTGTCCGAACATTCAGTACAAAGTTGGAACTTGGAACACATTTCCGGGGAAGCCCACTCCTGAAGAAGATTAGCAATTGTCGTGAATGTTTTCCACTTGTAAACATTCTTTCTCGTTCTAAAACGCTAAACTAGCTGATGTGCAACAACAGCTGCTTCTCTATGGTCACCGCTTGTGTCCTTCCCTCTTGGCATTGTGTTAACACACGCCTGAATGCTCCATTATTTCAGAGGTCCGTACAGACGCCAGTCATTAGTTATCAAGGGCCGATGATTATGATTGTTTACAGCTTATAAGCTTTGCGCCATGACGGTAACACAGCTGGCCTTCGGAGGAGAACGTATGTAAACGAGACGTCGCCTAGAGACGGTCCTCGGCCCTTAAACACGCACTCCTCCACAGTCTGAGTCATCGATCAGTGTCAACGTGGGTCAGAGGCACCTACCGTGGTTTGATGCCTTGGTGTGAACAGGTGTGTAGTGATTCTTGGAGGTTCTGACTGGCGTCTCGTCTTTGGGAGACCCGTCGATGGCTGCCATGTCTTCATGTTCGTACTGAGATATCGGCACTGGTCCTTGTTGTCTCAGGATGTCGGCCAGAGCTCTGAGAGGAAGACATGAAAAATAAAATTTACATTTTTGTAAAAGGATGTTCAACTCCAACTGAGCTGTACTCAACATACTAAAACGTGATATTGCAACAACACTCCACCTGTCCAGAGGCACAGCGTCGCAGGCGCTGCGTTTCCTTCAAGAAGATAAAAGGGCACTTTAACTGTGTCAATGTCAACTCAGCGCCACCACACAGTCCACTTTCCCATAACTCCGTGACTTTGGGAGATATGCGGTGTATTAATAGCATTTCCCTTCCAGGACGAGCACATTTTAGCCGTTTCCTTTTCACAGACAGCGCTGACCTGCTTTTGCATTGTCCCAGTTGTGTGCGGCAGGAGCCACAGTTTGCAGCTTTTAACGTATCTAACGTATCGCGATAAGAAATGATGACTAAATTACCAAGGAAGAGCATGCACTGAAGTACTTCTGCGTGATGCTGAGTAACGTGGGGCCTGCAGGAGTCTGCGCAGGTTCACTTTTTCCACTCTTCACAGGCGGACCTGCATCTGATCCTTTTGTATTCCGAGGTTGTATTTGCTGGGATGCAAATACAACCTCGGAATAACAACTGCGTAACCTTTTTTCCACTGCTTCAGCCAAGCAGTCAGACAGATGGACTCAGATTCGTCTCTGGAGTTCATGGTCCACTCAAGGATCCCAAGGTTCTTCCATCACACCCTAATCATCACCCCTCCACCACCGTGCTTGACAGTGGATCTGAGGTCTGATTTTCTCCAAACATGGTTTTGGACATTAAAACCAAACGTCTCCATTTTGGTCTCATCTGTCCAGAGGACTTTGATCTGGAAGTCTGCTGATTTGTTGAGAAGCAGATGTCTTTATTTTATTTTATATTAAGTTCTCACCTTGGTGTAAATGTCCTGGGATTGTTGGCAACTGCCTTGAATGTTTCCCACTTGTGTATAATCTTTCTAATTTTAGAACTTTGAACTTGAAATGTCCCCGTGTTGACAGTTGATCTGTCCACGGAGATCTGGGATTGAATCCAGTAGATCACAGTAACCACGAGCAGGAATAAGGGGTAAAGATGATGGATGGATAGATAAACTCCAATTTATTTGAAAATTGTTTTATAACTCTTTTAAGATTTATGTGCTACAACATTTGCTTCTCTAAGGGCATTGCTGATGTCTTTCCTTCTTGGCACTGCATTGAGCCACACCTAAAAGTTCCAGACCAGCAAACTGCCAAAACATCTGCGTCCATCGAGGTCTGCACAGCTGCTGATGATCAGTTCATCAGTGATGATGACTGCGAGCAGATGTCTGTAACTGCCCTTAAATCCTATCACAGCAGTAAGGGGGTACGCAGGATTGCACACAAGTTGTGTTTTCCTACTTTTTGGCTTGTGGCAGTGCCAGTGAAGAAAGTTATAGGTTTCATCTTGCATTATATTTGCATCAGAAGGGGTGCTCATTTTTGCACACGTCATGAAAATATAAAAATAAAAAGACGAGTCCCTTCTAACTGTGAAGACATTCCTCCTGCCTGCTTTCATGAACTTTTAAGGAAAATGTCTTGGGTTCCCGATTACAAGCAGAATATTTAAAGGCGACGGCTGAGGAGTCAAACGGCATCGACAGCCAGCTGTGACGATGGTTGTCATGGTGACAGCAGCTGTTTCAGACATTCTTCACCACAAGCAGCCCAACAACTGTGTTATTGACAATCATACTTCATTTACAGATTCACAGGTACAAAGTAGGGAGAGAAACGCCCCAAACATTCAATTATATTGGTTGTTGCAGTAGAAACGGTTGCTACACCTCGTTCCTCATTACTCTTCTTCTGCATTTCTAATTAGTGTGACTGTGTTACTTTGAACGTACAGTAGCTGCTGCAAGGAATGATGGGACGGCACTATCTCCTTCCTTTATTAAAGGCCGATACGCAGCATCCTCTGCTTCAAAGGATGAGAAAGAGAAAGGACGAGAAAGAGAAAAGACGAGAAAGAGAAAAGACGAGAAAGAGAAAAGATGAGAAAGAGAAAGGACGAAGAGGCCACTCCTTCCCTCATTATTAAGACAACTAATGGAGCTCTTATCAGCAGCTGCCAAGCAGAGACCGCACAGCCGCCGTCCTGCTGGTTAAACCACCACCTCGCCCACTGCGAACTCGCCACCACGAACTCGCCACCACGAACTCGCCACCACGAACTCACCACCACGACCTCGCCCACCGCGACCTCGCCCACCGCGACCTCGCCCACCACGAACTCGCCACCACGACCTCGCCTACCGCGACCTCGCCCACCCCGACCTCGCCCACCCCGACCTCGCCCACCGCGACCTCGCCCACCCCGACCTCGCCCACCGCGACCTCGCCCACCGCGACCTCGCCCACCCCGACCTCGCCCACCGCGACCTCGCCACCACGACCTCGCCCACCGCGACCTCGCCCACCCCGACCTCGCCTACCGCGACCTCGCCCACCCCGACCTCGCCCACCCCGACCTCGCCCACCGCGACCTCGCCCACCCCGACCTCGCCCACCGCGACCTCGCCCACCGCGACCTCGCCCACCCCGACCTCGCCCACCGCGACCTCGCCACCACGACCTCGCCCACCGCGACCTCGCCCACCCCGACCTCGCCCACCGCGACCTCGCCCACCCCGACCTCGCCCACCGCGACCTCGCCCACCCCGACCTCGCCCACCACTTTGATGCGCCCCACATCCAAACAGTTGACACTCTAATCCCAGAAGGTTGTTTAATGTAAATAACATATATATAACATTAATATTCAAATAGAAATATTCATTTGGAAAACATCAGCTCATTTTGAATTTTCATGGCAGAAAAACCTCCTTTAAAATAAACAGAATTCGATGTCTGATTTGTGGAGCTCAGGAACGCTTCCAGAACACTTCCAGAACGCTTCCAGAACGCTTCCAGAACGCTTCCAGAACGCTTCCAGAACGCTTCCAGAACGCTTCCAGAAATCTCCGTCTGGGAACACAGCTGGCTACAAATGCAGGACACAGCTCTACCATACCAGAAGAAGCCATATGTGAACACAATCCAGAACAGAGTCGTCTTCTCTGGGCTGAAGGTCTTGTAAAACAGACTCAGGAAAGGTGGCAAACTGTCCTGGAAAACCGTACCGGCCCATCTGGAAAGGAGACTGTGCTAAGAGGTTTTATACGTAGGTGGTCTAAATGTCGAGGCTCCTACGAGTGACGTCCACCACAACTCAGAGTAGGCACAATAAGGAACAATAGATGTTAGTCATAAGCTTTCTCGCACCTTTCAGAGGCGACACTAAACCACATCCGTTATTAAAGCACGACTTCCAGGTGCTGAACTGGCCTGCCCTCAGTCCAGACCTGTCTCCGCTGAAGACAGGAGATCCGGGAGAACATTCCCATCCTGAAACTCCACCAGCTGGTCTCCTCGGGTCCCAGACGTGGAGGAGCTGATGTTGAGGAGTCTGTAGCATCTCCTCGTGTCTTAACACGAACCCTGACACAGTCCTTGATGTGCTCATGACAATAAATTTAAAATTACTTAATTTTTTTTATCTTAAGACGGTACCTCCATTTAAATGATTTTATATGATTTGTATGTAAAATGCAAATGTGGGTTTATGAGATGTAGAATTGTTGTTGCACTAGTAAACAAAAACGAATGCGTCGTTTACTGCGTGCAGACGGTAAGTGCTGAACCCCACGCCCGAAAACACTGCCGGGTCTTCTGCTTTCATGAGAATCGTTTTTAACAAGAGAAGTTCTCGTCGGTGGAAGTGGGGCGAGCCGGAGCCTCGTCTCGCCATCGGCACGTCTGTGCTGCAATCACACAACAAAAGCCAGCTCTTCTGCTCCTGCCAGGCATAAATTGCCTCTCAGTTTGCTTGACAGAAGGTGATCAATACAACCTGCTCCACTAAAATCACATGCTTTAGCTCTCACTCACATTTCTGGTGTTTGGGTGAAGGTCACAGTCCAAACAGAGCGCGTCTGCCCACGGCTCACTATTCCCCTCACATCCCTCCCCCTCGGTCGCTGAGGTGGGAGTCCAAATTACTTTAGAGAAGCACCGGAAATGAACAAGACGCTCCCGCTCTGCTGGAGCACACTGGACAAATATAACTCTAATCCCATGTTCCAGCACTTCTTCGTGGTCACGGCTGTCAGCGTGGACGTCTGCTGCCAGGCTCCGAGGCTCCGAGGCTCCAAGGCTCCGAGGCTCCGGCACTCGCCGTCTCCACATCTCCATTTGCTAAATGGTCAGTGAGAATAAACGGCTCATAAAGAAGCGCGGGCGGCGCGCCTCATCATTTAATTGGCCTCAGTAAAGCATCGCGGCAGCATAAACAGACTCAGTCCAGACCATGGCCCGCGGCTGCGGCAAAGAGAAACATTAACATCATCATTTGTCTGGTTTGTGGTGAAGGAGAAACGTGTTTGTTGCTCTTCTGGAATACTGGAATACTAAGGTGTAATGACTGCAGAGTCCAAGGACCGTTTTGACTTTGGAAGAGGCGCAGAGTGCTCATTAAACCCGCTTGACAGAGTTCCTTCCTGCTGCCTTCAGGCCTTGAATTTGGTAGTTATTTGATCGGCTTTCTTCCAACAAAGAAAATAATTCTCTTTCCAAGATACAACAATGTTCGGTTGTTCTTTATCATTACGTCAACTTCAGGGCCATGGCTCAGACTCAAGGCCTCCGCCTCTGCTTCGGAGTCATTCAACACACTGTCGCAGTAAAGTGCAGAACTGCGGAGCATCAGTGGAGCTGAATCACTGATCAGTTCACATGTACGGCGGTTCTGGAGCAACACGACGGTGAATTTAGAGGCAGATTTCTGGCCGCAGAAGGAAAAACTTCGTAGCTGTGACGTAACTGTGAGCAACACGCACGTGTGACGGAGGTTGGAGGAGCTGAAGGAGAAGAGTGGGCGCACCTTCCAGTGAGAAACGGCTCACTTCTCCTGTTGAACGGTGCAGTAAAGAGGCTTTCAGATGTGTTGAGTTGTGATTGGTTTCGGTTTGTGTGTGGAGCTCGGCGGAGCAGCCTGTAGAAACCAGCTCCACCGCTGGGCTGAAGGTTTCTCACCAGGACTACCTGAGAACACCAGCGGGACCATCTCTGGCTCCTCAGCTGAGTCACCTTCACCTGGGACTTGATCACTAACTCACCGTTTACACTAACTGGCACCAATTATCAAACACTCAAAAATGATGGATAATTGGGGGTGTGGTTTTCTGAGTGACAGCTGCATTTCAGTCCATGAAGTTCCATGTTTCAGCTTTTTTTCCATCAAAGTAAATTAACTATGAAGACATGAAGCAGGAAAATGACAGAGAATCTGGGTTTTTCACAGCGCGACACCCTGTTTACAACAAGCAACTACCTGCCCTCGATCACAGAGCGACGTTAACAACCTGGGATGATCTACTTTGTTTTCACAAACAGGCATATTTTATTTTAGCGACGAAGCTATTCTTAGTTTGCTGCATCTCCATCTACAGACCTTCATCCCTCATAAAATTACAGGAAGTTGCTGTTCTGGATCCTCCAGTCCACTAACTTTCCACGAATGCATTTATTGAACTGGGATGCTCTTGTAGAGCAGATAGACCCGGGCGGGAGGCTGGATGGGGCCCGCGGGCGCCGAGTCTGACGTGTCAGACGTAGACCGTCAGTCATAAGAATATACTGTTTTGCATAATCGTGCACCGTCATGTGGCTGTCAATAATTTTACCTGACAAAGTACAAAGAAAAAACTCACTACAATGAAATCTTCATTTCTACAGTAAAGCTGGATATTTTAACAGATTTGATCAAATCTCTCATCAGTTGTCGATAAAATGCGGGAGTCCTTTTGGTCCTTTAAGAGTTTAAAACTCAAACTTGAGAGGCTCAAAGATTTCCCATTGACATATTTAACATTACCCCGAAAATTCAAGTCAACTGTTTCAGCAATCCATTTAAACCTCGACTGGCCAGCCGCCCTAAGTCTTGTCCTCTTTCACACAGAGATTTAGCTGGTTCCTCTGGATTCAACTTTAATTTGGACCCTCCTATCAGTCATCAAACGACCCACCCCGTTGGGATTGGTCTGGTACGTTCTGTACCAGGAGAAATGGCTGTGAGTGGGAGGGGTAAACCACTTCGTATATGCAACCCTCTACACCGCCGGTGTATCCTGATCCTGATCCTCCAAGATGTGTAAATCTGACATTTAGATCAGCATGTCAGTTTATCAACAGGCTCTGAATAAAACAAAGACGGGTTAGTGTTAGGGTGAGTGTGTTGGGTAGATGGGAGCCAGCTGGGGAGAGGTGGGATTCAGGAATTGATCTGTGTTTATTGACAGGAGCCCAGTCAGGCTAAAGTCTGAGATCAGCAGCACCAGGCCTCGTTCAGCAGGTGACTGAAATGGCCTCTGGATGAGAATTTATTTAAGTCAAATGTTCACAGCGCGGTTGAGGGACCGCTGTTGGTGGATTTCAAGACGTCGTAGTTGTAGACGAGGCCAGCCGTCACGGTTCCCGGTGGCATTTGCTTTATTCCCCTGAAGCTCCACGGACATAAAATAGCACCTACTCCCCCTTTACGGACTGACAAAGAAAAGGGTGGAAGCTGTGACATTTTTTAAAAGGAAGGCTTGAGGAGGAAGAGTAATGGCATGTGTTAAAAGGTCATGAGCTACTCTGAACTAATGATACTGTGGCTGGAAAAGGCTGATTCACCCTGACAGCAGCTGAACGAAGGGTATGACGGAACAAGAATATTCCAGTCTGTTTGTTCCCGTTAGGTTGGTCAAAAGCAGATTTTGTAGGAATTTGGGTGATTTCTTGTGGTATTTACAAGTTAAATTACAATGACTGCATCAAAAACAGACGATAGACCCTAAAAACCTGAGTTAACGATGACATACTGAACCGCACAGACGTCTTAGGCAGGTTTGAAGAAGCTCTGTCAAGTAAGAACACTTTACAAGATCCAAAATGAGTTAACAGAAGTAAAAAATGGAAATGAATCGTTGCTGTGACCAGCTTTTGCTGTCAGAACAGCAGCAGTTCTTTTAGGTAAACTTACATAAGGTCAGCATTTTGTAGGATTGCCGGCAGGTGTGTGACGGACCAGTTATAAGTGTTAAAGTCCACCAGATGCTGTCAATCAGAATACCGAGTCATCTTCACTGCACAGGAAGTCCCGCAGTACGGCCCTGCTGCTTCCTCCTTTAGGTCGGCAGACGGAGAAACAGCGGCACGTGAGTCGGGGGCGGACTTGAAGTCCAGCATCCCGAAAACGAAGCTGCCGACAACAAGCTCATGATGCATGGCTGCAGTTTCCAGAAGCGTCGCGAATGTTTCTGAACGCAACACGAGCAACGTTGTTTAAGCGTTTAAGAAGCCATCAGGCGAAGAAGCACGAGGGCTTTCATTGTTAGGAATAAGAGAAATTCCTCTAAGAAACCCAGAACACAACAGGAACAACGGGAACAACGGGAACAACGGGAACAACGGGAACAACGGGAACAACAGGCAACGTTACGTAATTCAACCAAAACCTGCCGGTGCTGGAAAATGTTGGATTTAAGCGCTGGATTGAACGTGAGGAGCCGCAGTACTGCTATTGAAATAAAAAGCTGTTGTTTTTTTAAATAACACTAGTATAAAAAAGGTTCTCAGAACCAATTAACCTTTCTCTTAGACCAGTTTTTAGGTTTCAATTCATTAAAAGTACCTTTTAAATCTGTTCACTGGATCAAGGCTTTTTGACTTTGTCAGGAATCTCTAAACAAAAAAGAATTTTTTTTTAAATAAAATCACATAATTACAGAAAGTTGTGGTGAAATTTTAGCCTTTGTGCTGTTAGAGTGATGATATAAGATTATGAATGAATAACTGCCAAAACCGAAACACGTCCTTGATCGCCACTCATCTTCTGCTTCTAGAGGATCATCCAGATGGACGTCTCCAGATTCGCGACGTGTCTACTGACCATCTCTGTCTAGAGTTGGTGATTTGCAGAAAACACATCTCTACTTTGAAGCAAGTGAAAATAAAAACATGTACAACCAGCTAAGTTCTGGTTCATATTTTTGCTGAAGATGAGGAAGAGGACACCGAGCAGTGTAGCGATATGGATCAACAACCCGAAAGTGGAACCATCTGCTGGAGTACCTCCTGGCAGTACCTCCTGGCAGTACCTCCTGGCAGTACCTCCTGGCAGTACCTCCTGGCAGTACCTCCTGGCAGTACCTCCTGGCAGTACCTCCTGGCAGTACCTCCTGGCAGTACCTCCTGGCAGTACCTCCTGGCTTACATGGCAGGGCAGCGGCTGCAAATGTCATCAAAATGACCCCTAAGACCACAAGGTGTTCTGTGAAAGGAACTTGTGACGTTAAGGCGTGTTTTGGTCATCATTACTGTAGTAAACCTTGAAGGGAACAAACGTTGATGAGGAACAAGTGGATGCTTTTATTGGTGTTCTTCATGCTGGAGTGCACGGTTCCAGCAGTGAGACCCCTGACAGTCTTCGGGACGCATTGTTCAAACCTTTCAAATGAAATCTAGAGTCCTTAGATTTGACAACAGAGATACTAAAGCCAAATCTGATGAGCTTGTTCCCATCAGGAATGTGTGGGAGAAATGGGTGCAGCTCCGTGCACAGATGTTTCACCCAGAGAAAGAGGTGACAGTATGACTGGAGGTAATCCATGTCAATATGACATACAAATCTGGATGAAAAAACCAGCTACGACACGGAATCTGCAGAGTTGCGCAACCCAAACTGTGAGAGGCATCCCCGGAAAAAATCAAGGAAAATGTGTCGTCTTGATATAACAGTGAACAGCGAGGTCACGATGCCACGTGTGACCACACAGTTGGGAAAAATATACTTTTGTTGTTTCCCTGTTTCTTGAAGTAAACACCATTTTTCCTGAGAGGAATACTGTAAATCACCAACAAAAATTAAAACCAATATTTTCTAATGGATAAGGAAGCCTAACAAGTCAAGCACACTGCAGGATAAACTTGCTGTTGGAGGGTTTTTTGGCAGGTTTAAGACACGGGTCAAAACCAACCCTTTAACAGAAAGGATGCTAATACAAGAGGGTGTTAAAAGTGCTGAGAGCAAATCAGATAAAAGTATCATAAAGGGAAGGACAGTATCAGACATCTTTAATGGCAGGACTGAGCACAGCAAGAAGACAGGAGGCAGTTCTCCTGCATCAGCAGGGTCTCTAAAGGCAAACATTTCAAAGCACACAGGGGTGTCCACGTGTGATGTTCAAGCTCTTATGAAGAAGCACAAGCATCTACGCTGAGGACCACAAGCACAGTGGTTGGCCAAAAAGTGTAGTGCAGCTGATGAAATTCACATTTCAACTGTTTTCCTCCGAAAGCTGAGATACTCAGCAGTGCAAGCAGGTCAGAACTAACAAAAACCAGGGATTCCCACGTACTGTCTCGGAAAACCTGGCTGGGCGGGGTCTTCGTGGAGGAGTCGTGGCCAAAAGCGTTCCGCTGTACTCAGATATGAACAACTATGACCAGTAACATATGGAGAGCAGTAAAATGAGTGTCTGCAGGGAAGTGTGGTGGGGGTTCCTTGCCAGTTCAGGGCTGCCGTTCTACCAAGATGAAGATGGGAATTTGCTCAAGACTAAATACGTCCCCAGTGCTGAGAAATACAGCCAGGCATTTATCCATTTAACACCACAAGGACATTTTAAAGCGCTTAAATTTATTCTGCATCTAGAAACTGAGCCCAAACATACAGCCCACTGGTGATCATATGGCCCCCCAGTGAGCCCTGATCTCAGAAGGATCTGAGCCAGCCTTCATCCACAGAAGATCTGTGATTTCTTCTTCAAGTAAAACCTATGTGCAGGTGTACCAAGAAGAACTGGTCACACCACATGATGACTTTAGGTTTCTTCTTTTAGCTCACTTTGCATTTTGGAGAGGAAAACAAACAAATTCTGTATATTTAACAACACTCTTTCTGCGCCCCTGTCTAATACTTCTGGGCTGAATTTTCAATCGGAAAGTAAGATATTGTTTGTCTAAAATTCAGAATGAGCATTACCTGTGCACATTCATCTCCTGGGGGGGCTTGGTGGCCTTATCATAGGCGACTTTGGCAGAAATCCCAATGGCGATGACGAGCGCGATGACCCCGCAGGTGATGTACACGGTGGTGTTGGTCTGGTCCAGCTCGGGGTCGTACGTGTCGCCGGTGGGCGCCGGAGAGGGGGGCTGTGTTTTGATCCACTCGGGGGTGTTGTAGTTGGTGCAGCTCTTCTGCTCCAGCCGCTTCCCCCGGTCCGCGCAGCAGAAGCGCAGGAAGCAGCTGCCGCAGCAGAAGCGGTGGTCCGTGTTGTTGCACGCGAACTCTTTGTCGTACTGGCCGCTCACGTCGTAGTAGCCCATGCAGGTGTCGTGCTGGCCGACCGAGGGCGCTTGCAGCTGGGTGATCCTCCCCGGGACGGCCGCGGGGGCCGCGGTGGTGCTGCCGTTGACCTCCTTCACCTTCGGGGTCCTCCTCGGAGGGATTTTGCTTTTTTTGTTGGCGGCGCACAGGACATTCAGCGGGTCCAAGTAGATGAAGAGAAGCAGAAGGTGCTTTATCCCCATCATTTGAGGACGGACTGGTGTTTGTTGGCTGAGCTCCACTCTCTTCTGGTTCTTCTTCCCTGGTTATCACTCTTCCACTTCTGATGGAATGGAGCTTCTGCTAGGTTTCTTCATGGCAGGTACTTCCGTCTGTGCCAGGTTTTCTTTGACGGTCTTTGACTGGTTGCTTTAAAGCTCATCATACGCATCTTCGGATGCGACACCAGCTGTCTTATGGAAGTTCAGTTTGACCGAATTTTCTTCTTTGATTTCGGCCGCAGAGATGCGGCAAAAATATTTAAAAAATCTGATATTTTCTTCACAACGAGCTGCCGACTATGACCGTGATTTGTGGTTTCACTGTGGGAAAAGAGAACATTCTCGTTGACAAACTTTATTTACATGAAGAATTAATAGAAACACATGTAACTTGTAAAACCTGGACCCAGTTTATGCCGGAATCCTTCCAGCACCTTGGAGAGCGCCCAAGTTTCCGCTCAGAAAACTCAACCAACAGGACTCATTTTCTCTTTTAACAATTAATATGTCCTAATTCCTCGTCCTCGGGAGGAGAATTCAGCTGGAATTCGACCCTTCTATTTCTTCTTCTATATTTCATGGCTTTGATCATGCTCACTTTCCGCACAAACTTCCTTTCTTCCAGCCTTTTTCATTGAAAACGGAAACCATTCTTGCTTGCTTTACCAAAAGCTAAGTATGGAAAAGTCTGATAACAAACAGAAAAGGAAAACGTGGAGGACTCACCGGTTCCAGAGTGGCCGGTAACAGCAGCGTCCGCTCAGCCACTGCCGCCGAATCCAAGAGCCTCTCTACAAGAGCCAAGACCTCTCTCTCCACTCCACCCGCCTCCCTCCACCTCTCCTCGCTCTCTCCAACCATCCCACCCTCCACCCACGTACGTCACAGACTCAGGTACCTCCGTTAATTATCTGCTGGCATCTCTCCCTCCAGGTTCTCCGGTCATATGCCTCCAGGCTTCAGAAGGAGGAGGAGAAAACAGGAAGATAAGAGTGGATTAGGGGCTGCTTGTAAGAGAGGAGGCGTTCTTGTTGATGAGCATTCACGCATCAGTGGACACACAGCTTGTGTGCGCGTGTGCATGTGCGTGCGTGTGTTTGTGAGAGCTAGTTTACTCTGAAAGTACAAATCAAATACCACACCAAGTGGAGGGGGAAGTGAAGAGGATTTGGCTGCTGCAAGATGTTTTGAAGTCGAGGTGGGAGTTTCAGTTTGATGTGCAGAGTGAAAGCAGCTGTTACTGGAGGTGTGTCACGTAAAAACGTTTATTCCTACATTTCCTTAGTGTAAAAACATAATTACAATGGTCTGATCGTGCCTTGCCTCCGAATTAAGCAATTAAAACATCAACTAAACAGGAATAGATGAAAAAAGAGCAACACTAAGAAGCTCAATGATTCAGAAGATTAAAGATCCAGCTTTAGTGGCAAAAACCTGACGTGGCTGTTTCCTGTATGACGTCATTAGTCTTTAACGTAAAGCGATATAGAGCCGAGGTCCTCTCTTCTTTAGCTTACATCATTGAGGTTTTAGGACATTCACTTCTACACAGCTCTCTAAAGGTTGGCATCAGGGCTTTGACCAGATCATTAAACACAAACTTTGATTTATTTATGGTCCATCATGCTGATGTAGATCTGCTGCTGTGTTTGGGATCATTCCTGTCACATCACCCCGTTTCAGCCAAACCTTCTTTGGCTGAAGGTGTGCAGGTCCTGAGTATGGAGAAACTTTGCTGGCATGTCCTGGGAAGATTGGTATCTATTTTAAATGTTTTCCAACTTGTGAATAATCTCTCATTGTTGAATGTTGAACTCTAAATGGTTTGGAAAACGTTTTAAAACCCTTTTCAGGTTGATGTGCAGCAACAATTGCTTCTCTTACATCATTATTGATGTCTTCACCTCTTGGCATTGTGTGAAGACACAACTGAATGCTCCAGACCATCAAACAGCCAAAACATGGTTGTACAGACCAACTTAATATACTCATATCCTCTTTACCACCCCCATAATCAAAACACAGTAAAACAAATAAATAAAATCAATCAGGTAAATCAAAAAGGTACATAACATTCCCACTGTTGGTATAAGGATACAAAACTTATTATTTATAAACTGTTATAAACAAAATTGGGACTGTTTTTAATTGGTATATATAATACACACTTCAAGTAAATAAAATGTTCATGTGTATTATTTCATCTATCAGACATTAAAGTGCCTGATAGATGAAATAAAAAAGAATTAATACATTTAAAAGATTTAACATTTTAAGGTTAAATCATAAACAACTGAAGGGATAGATAGATAGATAGATAGATAGATAGATAGATAGATAGATAGATAGATAGATAGATAGATAGATAGATAGATAGATAGATAGATAGATAGATAGATAGATAGATAGATAGATAGATAGATAGATAGATAGATAGATAGATAGATAGATAGATAGATAGATAGATAGATAGATAGATAGATAGATAGATAGATAGATAGATAGATAGATAGATAGATAGATAGATAGATAGATAGATAGATAGATAGATAGATAGATAGATAGATAGATAGATAGATAGATAGATAGATAGATAGATAGATAGATAGATATGTTTGATTGAGTTAATTTACATTATTTTACATAAATGTAAAGGATTAAAAGAGCAGTCCTCATTTTTGAGACATATTGTCTGAACTGTGAGTTCATCCTGAAGGCTGACTAGTAATGTGATCTATAGTTTCATACTTGACTCCACGTTTCTCCTAATCGTTTCATTTTTCTAAGAAGCTGAATCTTCAAACTGTTTCGTTCCTATCGCTGTTCACTTTCTAATGTTAAAAAAAAAAAAAAAAGTCCAGCTCTGGGGTTTAACATGCACAGACTCTTCTGAGCTTCCACACTGTTGCGTTTGCAGACTCCTTAAAGCATATCTGAGATGATTCAACATCACATCCCCAGAAAGAAAGTCGTTGGGAAATGCTAGGAGTGGGAGAAGGTCAGGAGAATCAATAAAAATTCCACTTTTCTGTATCTGGAGCTGTAATGGTATTCACAAACGTGTTTTAATCTGGTAAAGTCTGGTGCACCAGATGGTGACAGTGACCACATTACAGCATCCAGACAGGTGATTTGACAGCAAAAGCGAGCCGCGTCAAATTGACTTTCAAATACTTTGCTGTCATTGCCTGAAGTCGCCGTCCTCACTCACTCAGGTATTATCCGGCACGTCAAAGCTCATCCATCTGGTGCGCAGACTAAAACCCCTGCCAAGATTTATTTGTTTTAGCCAGCTTGAGTAGTGTTTGATCAAGGTGAATGCAGTTTGACCAAGGTCTGCTGTTAGTGCTTTGCAACAGCCCACGTAGATCCGAACGGGGAAGACGACGAAATATGTTCATATGCCGAAGTTTGAAGCCTCGTGTAGACCTGTAAACAAGTCAAAACAGTGTGTTTAAGATGACAATACGCTGAATCAGTTCTCATATCTGTAGTGAACGCGCCGGTTAAACACTCACAGTGCTGGAGGAAGAAGTGAGCCAACACCCGGAGTTCAACTTTGAGTTGAACCTCAACAAGATCTTTCAGTTGCTGTAGGAGAATCCTGGCTCAGTCACGCTCCACGCTGCCTAATCTCAGCGCATTTGTAGGTTGTCCTGTGTGGACGGCTCAGACTGGACCGCTCCGGAAGTGTGGTCCTTCTGTGGTGGATTCCTTCCATGCTGGGGGTCGTTGTCCTGCTGCATCACCCAACTTCTGCTGAGCTTCAGCAGGTGGAAGACACCCTAACATTATCCTGGAGGAGATTTTGGTCAACTTAGGAATTCTTTCCCTCCTCCATGATGCCAAGCTACTGCAGTCCCCACGCTCACCTGTGGTCATGAACTGTTGGGTCGCCACCAAAACCATGAGATCGCAGCTGAGATGAGTTTCCTTTCTGGTCAGGATGTCTCCTGGATGCCTCCCAGAGGAGGTGTCTAATGAATGTCCGACCAGGTGGAGGCCCCAGAGAAGACCCAGGACACACTGTAGGATTAACATCTGTCTGCTGGCCTGGAAACAGCTCCACATTGCCCTGGAAGACCTAGAGGGGGTCGCAGGGGAGGGGAGGTCTGGGCCTGAACTCAGAACCGCAGACGTTTCGGGATGGAAATGTTTCCTTTAGGTCCAATCATTCGGCATTTCTACACTGACGATACTGCGCTACGATGAAACCAGATGAGACCAGTGTTTTTGTTGGGTGGGGTGGTGGCGTGGGACCGCTCCATGGTGCAACCAAGCAACAGATCTGGCCATGTGACAGGTTTATCAAACAATTTGAGACCCTTTATCAGTATATGATGGACACAAATTGACAGTAGACATGTTGCATTTACATTTAATCCAGGAAGATAACAGACGCTGTTGTGACTAACTTGTCTACAAGTTAGTAATGAGCGTCTTTAGATTCAATTAAACTATCATAAAGACGTCTGAAAGGGTGATTAAACCACATAATATCAATAGTCACCAGCAGACTACGCTTTTGACTGATGAATTCAGATGTGTCAAGAGAACTGTGAGCTCCTGCTGCAACGTCCGACACATTTCTCCTCACTGCTCGCTTCTGAAGCTGGACGGAGGAAGAGGAGCAGGAAGTGGACGTTAATTGCCCACTCTCACATCATTCAGTGTGATCCACCCCAGCAGGTCTTTGAAAGAGACTGTGTCCAGCTCCACAGCGCCCCTGACAGCACCGCACGGATAATATGACAGGAAGACAAGAAAAAGGGCAAAGAGCTTTTGATGAATGTCTTCCCACAGTGGATGCTCTGGAAGACGGCGCTTGCAAATTGGCCCAACATTCCTCTGTCAGTCAAGACGGCACATCAGATGGCATGTTGAGCACAAAAGGAAGAGCGATTGTCCATTAGTGTTAAACAGCTCCAAGTGTGCAAAGCTGGTCTCAGCAAAAAGCAGTGAGAGGTAACGACAGCGTTGGCTGGAGAGTAATGAGGCCACGTTCCCTCAGAAAAATGAAATAATAAAGTCTGTCTCAGCCTCGGAGTCTGTTTTCTTCACCAAAAATCACAAAAACAAACTGACCAAGTAACACTGTCCTCTGTGGCGCAGGAGGGGGGGCGACTGCCCCACATTCTCTCTGATATCCAACTGGTCCACATTCTTTCTCCAATCAGGGATTTGATGTGGGTCTTGATTTGGCTTGGCTCAGAGCACCAAGCAGAACTTCTGCCCCAGTTCTGGTGCAGAGGGGAATCGCTCTGCCGTTCAGGGTCTGTTCTGTCGCCTTTGTTAGCCGGCCAGCCTCGACATGCCTCTGACTCCCAGCGCTGCTTGGACACTCGGCCTCAGCAGGGTTTCGCACCTCTGCGGGTCTCAGACGGAGCTCGGGTGGACTCAAGGAGGAGACACCAAGAACAAGACATGACTTTTATTCCATTTCTGTGTGATTAGACTCACATGGATCTTCACTGGTGCAGAGGTGAGGCGCATGTCGAGGAACCTCTGCGGTAATGTCAGTTTGGAGAGCTGAATGTAGCTCCTTCCAGGCATCTCCTCAAATACTGGACAGGGTCCAGTCCTTCATATATGATATCTATGTTCAGAATTACTGCACACTAGTAGTGGTCGGTACAAGAACCGCAGGTCCGGGTCCAGCACAGGCGGTCGGTAGAGAACCGCAGGTCTGGGTCAGGACCCTGGCGGTCGGTAGAAGAACCGCAGGTCTGGGTCAGGACCCTGGCGGTCGGTAGAAGAACCGCAGGTCTGGACCAGGAGGACCTGTAAGCGGTCCATGTAAATGCTGAGTGAAGCGGTGACGAACATAAAACAGGGGTGTTCAGCAGTAACAGAAACCAGGTCTGAAACATGGAGAGAAAGTGAAACTAAACAGAGTTCAAAATAAATCTGTAATAAAAACCTAAATCTAAGTAAAAAAATAATGAAAGAACTCAGCAGAAACTCCTGTAGAACAACAAAAATAGGTTTAAAACCATCATCTACCATGTCACCATCACGGAAAACAAAATAATAAATTTGGATTTTTCTGTAATAAACTAAAGTGACAGCATGAATGAAGTTTATAAAATAAGTTACTTACTACTTATTATTTGTTGTTATTACTTTCCATTTGTGCAATATTATCTTTTTGGATTTCATATTGACCACTAAAACATTCGTATATAAGAAAAGATGTTTTTTGAAGAAATGAAAAAAAGGGAAATGAAAAATACCAAACTGATAATTTTACTCTCAAAATGTTAATAATTTCAGGTCCACTGATGCAAAACAAAACACTGCAGTTTCTACATATTTGAGGTGATGAGAGTGTCGGAGCCCTCGGAGCCCTCGGAGCCCTCGGAGCCTCCTCACCTCACCTGTCACCGAGGCCGATCCCCATGTGGAGGAGAGCTTGATGATCTGATGAATTATTTACTAAATTTTATGGAAATGAAGAAAATATCTGATTTGTTGCCCTTTTGGTTCACAGACACTGCTTCTTCTGCCCAGCGGGGAATACGTAAATGTGAGAAAACCTGTCTTCAACTTCAGACTTGTAAACAAGTTTTATCTTCAACCTCATGTCTTCAGTCCAACATGTCAGGACATATTTAGAAAAAGACAATCACCTGGTCCCTACCAGGTCTTCAGATGAGAACAACCACACATGAACAGGAACACGTGAAACATCAGCCCGTTATTCTGACTAAAACCTGAAACAACGTGCAGAAGCAGTGTTGCAACGCCTACAGACCCCGACAGTGAGGAGATCCACCCTCAGCAGATGTCCATCACATGGTTGTGGAGGACGTTTGGTGTTTTTGTCCCTTTTTTCATATAATCAGCTCTCTGAAAGTCCCACCGTAGCATCTCTATCAGGTTCAGGACTGGACTTTGACCAGGTCTTTGAATTTTCATCATTCTGATGCTGATCTGCTGCTGTGTTTGGCATCATTTACTGTCACATGACCCAGTTTCTGCCACTCTTCATCTGTCAGTCAGATGTCCTCACATTTGTCTCTAGAAGACTCTGGTCTACAGAGGAGTTCATGTCCAGCCACTGACTGACAGCTGTCCAGGTCCAGACCATCATCCCTCCACCGTTGTGCTTCACAGCGGGACTGAGATGTTTCTGCTGGTGTTCTCCAAACATGGTTCTGGACATGAAGACCAAACGTCTCCACGTTGGTCTCATCTGTCCAGAGGACGTTGTTCCAGAAGTCTGCTGGTTAGTTCAGATGCAGGTTTGAGAACCTCATTCATGCTCCCATGTTCTCAGTAGACAGAAGAAGTTTCTTCCAGGAAACAAAGCGTTCTGGTTCAGTTGTGTTCTGGTCATGATGTCATGGACTTAAACACCAAATTCACTGTTTGAACTCATAGAAGTAAAAGGCTTTTTAAAATAGACCACATGCTTTTTGGGTTTTTTTGTTTCTTTTTTGTTAAATTAGTAATGACCAGTGACAAATGAGTAGTTGTTGTTTGAGGTTGTATTTGTCTACTACTACTACAATAGTACCACTATAACTACTGATACTACTACCATTACAATAGTACCACTATAACTACTAATACTACTACCACTACAATATTACCACTACTACCACTACAATATTACCACTACTACCACTACTACCACTACAATAGTACCACTATAACTACTGATACTACTACCATTACAATAGTACCACTATAACTACTAATACTACTACCACTACAATATTACCACTACTACCACTACAATATTACCACTACTACCACTACTACCACTACAATAGTACCACTATAACTACTGATACTACTACCATTACAATAGTACCACTATAACTACTAATACTACTACCACTACAATATTACCACTACTACCATTACTACCACTACAATAGTACCACTATAACTACTGATACTACTACCATTACAATGGTACCACTATAACTACTAATACTACTACCACTACAATATTACCACTACTACCACTACAATATTACCACTACTACCACTACAATAGTACCACTATAACTACTGATACTACTACCATTACAATAGTACCACAATAACTACTAATACTACTACCACTACAATATTACCACTACTACCACTACAATAGTACCACTATAACTACTAATACTACTACCACTACAATAGTACCACTATAACTATTAATACTACTACCACTACAATAGTACCACTATAACTATTAATACTACTACCACTACAATAGTACCACTATAACTACTAATACTACTACCACTACAATATTACCACTACTACCACTACTACCACTACTACCACTACAATAGTACCACTATAACTACTGATACTACTACCATTACAATAGTACCACTATAACTACTGATACTACTACCATTACAATAGTACCACTATAACTACTGATACTACTACCACTACAATAGTACCACTATAACTACTAATACTACTACCACTACAATAGTACCACTATAACTATTAATACTACTACCACTACAATAGTACCACTATAACTATTAATACTACTACCACTACAATAGTACCACTATAACTAATAATACTACTACCACTACAATATTACCACTACTACCACTACTACCACTACTACCACTACAATACTACCACTACTATATCTACAATACTACCAATACTACCACTACTACCACTACAATAGTACCACCATAACTACTAATACTACTACCACTACAATAATACCAATACTACCACTACAATAGTACCATTACTACTACCACTACAATAGTACCACTATTAACCCTAATACTACTACCACTACAATAATACCACTACTACCAATACTACCACTACAATACTACCAATAGTTCCACTACTACCACTACTACCACTACAATACTACCACTACTACCTTGATCACAACAATACTAACAATACTACCACTACTACCTCTACTACTACCACTACAATAGTACCACCATAACTACTAATACTACTACCACTACAATAGTACCAATACTACCACTACCACTACAATAGTACCACTACTACCACTACCACTACAATCCTTCCAATACTACCACTACTACCTCTACCACTACAATAGTACCACTATAACTACCACTACTACCACTACTACCACTACAATAGTACCACTATAACTACTACCACTTCTACTATCACTATAACTACTGCTACCACTACAATAGTACCAGTAGTACCACTACAATAATACCAGTACTACCACTACTGCTACCACTATAACACTACCACTACCACTACTACTACTACTACCACTACTACTACTACTAATACTACCACTAGTACTACTACTACTACTACCACTACTAATACCACTACTACTACTACCACTACTACTACTATTCTAGTTCTAGTACTACTATCACTAGTACTACTGCTACTACTACTAGTACTACTACTACTACTACTACTACTAGTCCTTCTACTACTACCACTAGTAGTACTACCACTACTACTACTACCAATAGTACTACTATCACTAGTACTACTACTACTGCTACTACTACTACTACTACTACCACTACCACTACTACTAATACTACCACTACTACCACTACTATTACTACTACTACCACTAGTACTACTGCCACTAGTACTACTACTAATACCACTACTACTACTACCACTACTACCACTACTATTACTACTACTACCACTAGTACTACTGCCACTAGTACTACTACTAATACCACTACTACTACTACCACTACCACTACTACCACTACTATTACTACTACTACCACTAGTACTACTACCACTAGTACTACTACCACTAGTACCACTATTATTACTACTACTACCACTAGTACTACTACCACTACTACTACTACCAATAGTACTACTATCACTAGTGCTACTACTACCACTACCACTACTACTACTACTACCACTACTACCACTACTACTACCACTACTACCACTACTATTACCACTACTACCACTAGTACTACTACTACTACTACTACTACCACTACCACTACTACTACTACTACCACTACTACCACTACTATTATTACTACTACCACTACTACTACTACTACCACTAGTACTACTACTACTACCACCACTAATAACAATAATAATAATAGAGATGTTGAGGGTGAGGCCCACTGTGATCAGGTGACAAATATGAAGAAGTGAAAGTGCTTCATCACTGGGGTGATGGTGTGGCGTCTTCCAGAGGAAATAACGCGGCGTCGCTGGCTGAGCAGCTTTCGTGTGGTTGGCTGGGAGGTGTGCGAGTCTGCCGGTGAATAACAATGGCTGCAGAAGCAGATACCATTAGGAGTCCGCTGAACTGGAACCCGTCAATGAGAAGCACAAACAGATTGATGACGGGCTTTTGCTTTTCATTGAACTGCCTGATTTCTTTGAGGACAACAGACTGAACATTTTGTATTATTACGAAAAGCCAAGAAGCCATTGTTCTTCAGATAAGCCTAATAGTCAAAATGACAACGAGTTAAATTAGTTTGAAAACTGTGAGTCTGAGAATTTCAGGAAACCCAGAGAAGAAATTAGAGCAGATCAATAAAAGGAAGGCTTAAGGGGGCTGTCTTTGTCTTCTTATCAAACGTATAAAAGCTGCACAGCCACAGAAACTTGTTGCCGTGTTGATTTAGTAATTTCTTTCAATTTGACACACCTTGCTGCTCTGTGATGCACAGACGAGGATTAAAACTGGCTGTAAAACTTCTAATTTGGGCCTCAGCGACTCCATCAGCTGCACCTTAAAGAATGCTTAATGAATTCCTGAAGAATGAAAAGTAGGATCAAGGGAAATTAAAACTTTCAGCTTGTTCTATATGTTTTTTTCTGCTTCTGAGGTTTTATGAAAGCAGGTATGGACAGCAGGTACAGAAATAGAGCTGAGGTGGAGGGATCTTCTCAGAGGAGGTCGATGATTGGTGAGCGGAACTGTGTACAAGCTCATCTCATCATCCCAGGTGCTTTGTGACAGACAACATCTGGCCGACGGTGGAACAGCAGCACTATGAGAGAAAGAAGAACATTGCTGCATACAGACGTAGTGGAGACTTCCAACTTTAATTAAAGACGTCTCACAGAAAACTGTCTCACCGTTGAGGAGTTACATCCATTAAAAATAACTGCTTTGTTTTCAGAAGCTCAAAGACAAAGACACGATTTTAAAATTAACAAACATTTCTCAAACTTGGGTGAAAATCCTTTGCAGGCAGCGACTGAAGTCTGTAAAGTCCGTGGGCATCGGCAGATCCTCAGTTTGGAGTCGTGATGTTCATCCAGACCTTCACCGCAGCCTCCTTGAGTCTTGTGATCAGGCTCCTGGCTTGAACACTGAAGGATAATTCATTTACCTTGGCAGCAGTCACATCGTCCATGAACACCAGGGAGACCGTTCCAGTGACAGCCAGCCATGCCCAGACCATAATGCTGCCTCCACCGTGCTTTGACACGTGACGTGGTCTGCTTTGGACCATGTTCCTCTCCTTCTCCAGACTTTCCTTTTCATCTTCATCCCTGAATTGCAGGTTGTGACAAATGTCTGTCTGCATCGTCTCCACTTTCATCTCGACTCCTGTTGATATTGTGAAGAGTTTTCTTCTCAGAGGGAAGGATTCTGTGACTCTGCAGCACAGGAGAGCTGATTATTTTACTTTGTGCTCTGCTAACGATTGTTGGGGGGTCAAACTGGAAACAAGGCATTTGTCTTTTTTAGGTAGAAGATAGTAGAGCTAAACTTGTTTCACCTCTCCCACAATTACTTGTTTTCTCAGAGAAGGCCTGGATGAACACAACTGTCCTCCGGGCGCTTCTGTAGTTTTGTGTTGTTTACGCCGCCTCTCGTGATGAGCAAATAACCTTAATCCGTGTTAGCAGCTGCTGTAAGCAAACCAGCAGCAAGGACGCGCGGCGAGCTGCGCCGCCAGTCGCTGGAGGTCACATTAAATGGCCGATCATTGCTTCATTTGTCCTCGTTAAGTGTGTCATAATTGAAACCGTCCGTGGCCCGTGCTCGCCCGTGCTCGCCCGTGCTCGCCCGTGCACGCCGGTGCTCGCCAGTGCTAATCGTGAGTGACGTCCCTGGTAATTTCGCAGGGCCTGTATGCAGTCGGCGAGCTGGATGCGGCGCCATTATTTCTGTTCAGCAGGCTTTCCAAGTGTCTGGGGAGGATTACCGCTGCTTGTTTGTCCTGTTGTGCTGCTGCAGCCTTCTGCAGAGATGTTCTGAGGTGTAAGACGCACCGGTAAACACAGCCTGCAGCCTGAGCGGAGAGTACCGCCTGTGACAAAGTCCATTCTATCGGCGACAGCCAATCAATAACGGCCCCAGCTGCATCCCTTCGCACCAACTCAGTGTGTTTGTGTCGAGTTAGGAAGCAAAACATGGAAAACAAGACACCTCTTTTTCTTTATCTGCCCCGTCTCACTGAGGAAAGGGGAGGGAGGGGGGGCTGTAGAAAACACAGAAAATAACCACCACCAAAAGCTTTAAAAAACAGGAGGAAGACTTGATCCTTCCTCCTCTCCCTTGAGGAGCGTTGTTAAATTGTAGCTGCATACTAACACTTTCTCCTGAATCAATTACCATTTGGAAATAAATGCCACAGCTTTGGAAACTGGCACTGGGAAGAAACTGAGAGGAAGTGCTGGTTTATGACGGATGTCAGAGAGCTTGGTGGTGGTGTGGGGGTAATAAAAACACAAATACAAAAAGATATTTCCAATCAAAGAATCGCCTCACACTGGGATTTTCCAAACGTCTCCATGGATCTCCTCAGCTCAGCTGTCAGGAACTCAGGAACATCATCGCTGCTTGGACATCCTGAACTTGCATGTGATCAAGGCACCTCTCAGAACGAGGCACTCACCTCCACCTTGTTGACAAAAGTAATAAAGTCACTTAAACATTTGCTTTTCATATTCTCGAGACTATAAGGCCCGACGTGTATTATGAGAAGAAGAAAACTTCCGCTTTCTTCCTGATATGGACAGCGTTTGGTAAAACAGCTGGACTACGTTTAAGTCGTATTTTCTCAACATAATGTATCGACAATTTGACTCGACTAGCACAGAACATCTGGCCCAGAGTCGACCCGTACCTGCAGGCTTTTTCTGAGCCATCCAGCTCAGACAACACATGCCAGAACGCTGGTTTCATGAACTCCGGGACTCATCTGGCCCACGAAACACCAACTGGAATGTGTGATGATGCTCCTGCTAAGATTACCCCACATCAGGCCCAAACGTGGCTGCCGTCTGGAGAGGACACTTCCAAGGGTCGTATGGGCCAGACGTGGCCCGGTGGTTATGAACCGGGCCTACTTTGGATGAATGTGTGTTCTGTGAGTCTGAGTCGGTCTAAATGTGAAACGTCTGGCTTTAGGAGATATATTCAGCCGGCGTTCAACAGCCGACCTTTCAGTGAAGTGAATTTAAATACATTTAATTGCATTTCCTCACCTGACCACTAGGGGCAGGCACTAACGATATTTGCAGCCTGGGTCAAAGATAGTTCAGGTCTTCATTCCTGGATTTCACAGCCATGACAGCTGTGCACGGTTTTTCTACCTCATCAGGTTAAGTTATATAAAACCACAAATTGATGCACACATAGGGGTGTGGCCTAATGTTTTGTTGTGGTCATTGTAAACGAACGGTTGCAGCCATGAACGTCCTGGAGGTCCGCTGACACTGAATGACTGCAGCCCTGCAGCTCCCGTGGTTTCATCACAGCTGCCGTCTCGTAGAGTTCATCAATCCAAGCAGGACGACATGGACGATGGCTCGGTTGGGGAACCGAACCAGAACCCCAGGAGACCGCATCGGCTGGTTAACGGTCCTGGAGAAGCAGAGTTCACTCGTTTCAAGTGTCATTTTGGTAGGAACAGCCAGTGGGGAGGGATGGGCAGGTTCCATCTCAATGTTTTTACGGGAATGTTAGTTCGCTGTTTCAGCTCATCCTGAGCCGCAACGCTAACTTGTAGGAACTGACCTTTCAGCCTTGCTTGTCCCGCCCCTTTTTTGATTAACCAGAGTTGGGCGGAGTCAACTCCTGCCAATATGACCCTGCCAAGCTGTCCCAAGAAAAGAGTCCAAATCGACTCCTACTCTGCTGTCCTGCAACCTGTCTCATCACAGCCAGACTCCTGATGGCAGGGCGGCGACAAAGTCACAGCAGGGCACCGCTGTTCATCTGCTGTCGCGCAGAGGTGCAGATGGTCTTCGTGGTTCCCAAGTTTGTCAGGAACTCGCTCATAAGCTGGAACCAGGTCTGTGAACGACTCCTCACCCTCCGTTTTCTCCACAGACACGAGGAGACGACGGCTTTTGTCGCCTCAGTTGTACGACAAGCTTCCCTGGACGACTTCGTCACGACTTCGTCCTGACCGACGCCAGCGCAGCCACCTCCTCCTCCCTCAGAGACACACAGCAGAATTCCCCCATTTGGACCTTCTTTGCAGCTCTACTACTACTAATGACTTCTGCTCCTCTGCCATGACAACAATCAACTGTAGTTGCAATGAATCACATCTGCAAGAGTTTTAAAAGTACAAAATAATCATAAATCACCAGAACCGAGGGAAAAAAGTGCTTTATCCTGTGTTTTATGTGAATGCCCTGTAGAGCTACTGCTTTTGCTTTGTCCTTTCTTTAGTTATTGTTTCTAAACTTAATTTTAACTTGTTGGCGAGTCTCTGAGGGAAAATTACATCTAATGTGCTCATTATAAAGCCCAAGAACAAATATTCAGATGTGCATATAGCAGAGGTTTAAGGGGAAAATGTTTTGGTCCAGCAGCAAAAACACACAAAAGAGAGGAAAAAGGATGAGATGATGAGATTCGTGAGGGAGAAACGTTCCCGCCTCTGCTCCGACTTCAACTCCCACCGTGAACACGTCAGTCTGAAGGTCTGCAGCAGAAAGTTGCATTGGATGATGACTGATACGGTCACACCTCACCGCTCACAAAGGGATCAAATCTAAGACAAGCTGGACCCTCATCAACTTGCTGAGACTTTGCTTCATTTTGTCCACTTAATGGTCCATCGCCACCTGCCAGTCTGCCTTTATCACCTCCATCACTCCACTTAATCAGAAGTGCCAGCTTAGGAATCCCTCTAATAAGACCAATTAGACTTTAAGGCCTTGTCTTTCTGGCAATCTGTCCTCTGAGGTCAGAAAACTCTTTACTTTTCTCCTGAGGCACTTCCAGAGGACATTTTTTGTTAGATTTTTTATTCTATAAAACCTTTAATTAACAAAGGAGGTCAATTAGGAACAGATTGTAACTCATGAAAACAGGAAAGATAAATGCCTCCTGGGGGTTTAAAAGAGAATTGGTTTAAAAGAACAATGCAGGCAAATGCCAACAAGATAATGAAATGGCCTCTGGATAAGGCCATTTGGAAACACTCTCTCCATTTTTATCTTTTACAAAGACATCAGCGGGTCTGTCCATCGCTTCTCTGGCAGGCTTCAGTCAACCAGACGGCTTTGTATACAAACATGGCATGAGTGTGTCCCCACACACACACACACACACACACACACACACACACACACACACACACACACACACACACACACACACACACACACACACACACACACACACACACTCGTCAGGCTGACAGCCTTGCTGAAAGGTCTGATGTAAACCAGGCAAACGTGGCTCCTGCTTTCCCAGAATAACAAGATCTAAGCTCGAAGCTGCGGTTGGGGAATTTCTCTGTTTTGGTTGTGATTATAGAGTATTTAACTCAAAATAATCGTCTCCAGCACTGAAAAGGCATCTCTTGTGGAGAGCTGCTAATGGTTTTTGACAGTCTGAATTTCTGAAACATGTTTAATCTCGGGATAATTACGGTAAATCTGACGGTGCCATCCATCATGGCCAATTGTTATTACCTGCATATAGATCACTGTCACATGAAGAGGGCCATTAAACGGAGGCTCCGTGTGCGAACAGGAAACTTCGGTCGGGTTGCCACAGGCGACACGACCGGCAGCCGTGAGTAGTGAATGAACCTGGACGTCCAGCACTGATCCGCGGCCGCCTGGCTGCGTGTGACAATCCCATCAACGGGTCTATCAGCTGGGAATATTGCCTCCCCTCCAGGTGACCAGCGTGGTTTAGCTGAGTAACATCCCGGTGGGATTCCAGTGGGGGTTGGTGGAGTTAAAAAGAAACGCCCGGAAGAACATCTGGTAACTTCTGTCTGCTGGCGGGATCAGACCGGGTTCACGCTGATTTCCAGTCTTGGATAAGACGTCGGGAGCCGTGTGTGCAGACGGTTGGATGATGCCCCGTTAGGTGTTGTAGGCTACGAAAACTGTGAAGACAAGTCATCTGCAGCGCGTGAGATCATCAAAAGAAGGAGGCATCTCTGTATGTATGGGCCATGGGATGAGGCATCTCGGCCCAGGACTGTTGAGCAGCTAGAATCGGTCTCAAAGCAGAATCAGACATTTGTCTCCAAAAACTCCATCAAGTGGTCTCCTCAGATGTTCACAGATATTAAAGGTTAAATCAAGAGATGATTAACAGTAGTTAATATCGTCAACTTCAGGCATGTTGCAGCCATCAAATTCAATTTTCGTTCTGAAGAAGACACATTTTATTAGTTTAAATAATTAACATGTCTTTTTTATGTTCTATTGAGAATAAAACTGCAGGTTTGTGATTTTATTCAGTGCACATTATTTGTAAATCTTTCATCCACAACAAGAATCATCTCAGAGCATCTTAAGGGGTTCTGAGACTTGAAAATCATCATATTATGTTTTTATTTTACACAATGTCCCAACATCTCTGGAACTAGAATGACTTCAATGCAGGTTTCTAGTTTTTAGCACCGCTCCAAACTCTGAACAGTCTTCATCTGGAGCGACGCAGCTGTGAAGGAGTTTCTTGTTTTTCATATTTTTCATCCAGTGTCCTCAGACACCAACAATCCTGAAGAACCCACTTTGAGGCTTCGGAAATTCATCCTGGACTGTACTGAGCTACGGTCCGCCTGCGCTAACATACATTGTGTGAGATTTATAAACTTTGCTCTCGTTTTATTGTGCTCTTGATGCAACCCATTCATTCCTGCTTGTCCAAGCCAGTTTGCTGTTGTCAGCTTTTCTTGCAGACCCAAGCTGAGGTTGTAAATATCACCATATATCCACCATGTTTCACCGCTGCCGTCTGTGTGGGTTCAACTGACAAACTGCACGAGAAGCCGTTCAAGGTGGACGTCAGGAGTCTTGATGTGCATGCGGGGTATCTCCTCCTGTATCTCTCTACCTGGATTTCAGATTATGCAGGTGGACAAAAGTCTCCTAACAGGGCAAAAGAAGTGGTGCAAGAGTGCATTTGTCACCAACAAATATGTGATGCTGGAGATGTGACTGTGAAGGAGCATCTCTGCACCCCAGATGTGGTCTTCCTTCCACACCACCAGCTGGTTGTTGTCAGGCAACAAACACTGAATTGAAGATGGTGTCTGGAGGTTTAAGCCATGCTAATATTCAAGTTTCTAATCAAATGTTTATTTCACTATGAACACAGCACCAAAACCTGCCACAACAAAGAATTATCCTGGTTCTTCTGGAAGTGACTGTGATTTCCAGGGAACAGCACCAACGGGCACAGGAAACTGCCTCTGGACGCCTTATAAACAATCGGGATAGGTTCCAGGGCAAGGGAGTTCCAGAGAGATAGGGTTCCAAATGGAAGGAGGTTCTAGAGGGAGGTGTTCCAGAGGAATAAAGGTCCAGGGAAAGGGAGTTCCAGAGGGATAGGGTTCCAAATGGAAGGAGGTTCTAGAGGGAGGTGTTCCAGAGCAATAAAGGTCCAGGGAAAGGGAGTTCCAGAGGGATAGGGTTCCAAAGCAAGGAGGTTCTAGAGGGAGGTGTTCCAGAGGAATAAAGGTCCAGGGAAAGGGAGTTCCAGAGGGATAGGATTCCAAATGGAAGGAGGTTCTAGAGGGACGTGTTCCAGAAGAATAAAGGTCCAGGGAAAGGGAGTTCCAGAGGGATAGGGTTCCAAATGGAAGGAGGTTCTAGGGGGACGTGTTCCAGAAGAATAAAGGTCCAGGGAAAGGGAGTTTCAGAGGGATAGGGTTCCAAATGGAAGGAGGTTCTAGGGGGACATGTTCCAGAAGAATAAAGGTCCAGGGAAAGGGAGTTCCAGAGGGATAGGGTTCCAAATGGAAGGAGGTTCTAGAGGGAGGTGTTCCAGAGGAATAAAGGTCCAGGGAAAGGGAGTTCCAGAGGGATACGGGTCCAAGGGAAGGGAGTTCCAGAAGAAGGGGGACATTGCTGCAAAAGGTTCTGTCCTTTAGTTTTCAGCCGTGTTTGTTTCACAATGAGCAGACCCTGGTCATGTGATCTGAGGGACCTGTTGGGGACATAAGGTTGCAAAAGTTCTGTAGTATAAACTGGTGCCTGGTCATTTAAAACTGGGGGTGACATGTTAAAACATGTGAACATCAAATTTCAGTAATCAACACGTGATTAAACGAAGGCATGAATGATCATCTACACAACTACACTCAACTTTGCAATTTTTTAAATGATAAAAATAAGAACAAACAAGTGATTTAATGTAAGAATCCAAACACAAGACATAGTAAAGGGTTCCCCAGAGGTTCCTCACTAAAGGCTTATAAATGAGGCAAGTGGGCCACGAGTTTCTACCGTCTTGGGGAGAAACCTGTCAGGATGCAAACAAGGACTTCAGTTTTTGCTGAAGAAAATTGTCATTCATCCAACTCCTTCCAGAGTCCAAACACCCGAGCAAGATCTGTATCTTAAAAGCATCCTGAGGTTGAAAAGACATGTAAAGCTGAGCATAGCAATAAATATAAATGTCCTTAAAAGAACCTAAAATGTGCTGCAAAGGGAGCAGAAATAAAATGAACAATAAAGGCCCCAAAACAGAGCCTTGTGTGTGAGTGATGAAGAAGAGAACTCAAATTTAGCAGCAGCCACAGAAAAAGACCTTCCAGACAGATAAGAGCAAAACCAACCCAGTGTTTCAACCTATCAGCAGGACAAGATGATCGACGGTGTCAAACGCTGAGGTCAAGTCCAACAACAATAACCCGAACAATGTCCTGCATCACTCTGAATCAGGATGTCACTGGTGACAAAGGAGGGCTGTTTCGGTGGAGTGAGCCCTGCGAAAGCCAGACTGGAACTGATCAAGGATGCGTGTCTATCTAAAGAGGCTGTAAGTTGCTTAGCAACAACCTTTTCTTAGAAATGAATGGCAAGTTTGAGATTGGGCTGTAGCTGCTGAAAAGAAAAGGATCAACCCCATTTTTTAAAAGTGTAAGAATGACAGCATTCTTGAAATAATCAAGGACTTGACCAGACAGCAGGGAAGAGTTCATTATCGTAAAGAATCAAGCGCCTGAAACAGAAAAAACAACCGGCCAGTATCAACGAAAACTGTTGTTAGTTTTGCATCTCGGATGCTCCTGTTTGAGTCACATAAACTCCGCCCCCTGCCCCATTGGTTGGTGGTTTGGTACGGTGTGTACCGGCAGCAGTACCGGTACCGGCAGCGGTACCGGCAGCGGTACCGGCAGCGGTACCGGCAGCGGTACCGGCAGCGGCAGCGGCAGCGGCAGCGGCAGCGGCAGCGGCAGCGGCACCGGCGTCGTTTCACCAGAGAGGACGTTCTCGGAGAGGATGTGGATGGCTGACCAGGCTACACAGCAGCTGAATTAGGATTTAAACGTCTCTGTAACTCTCAGCCCTGACGGCAAAATCTATTAACATGAGTAACCTGGCAAATTGAAAAAAAAAAAAAAAACACAAAGCAGCTTTAATACAAAAGGCGTGTGAAGCAGTGTGCACCTTTACAAATCAGTAAAGATTGAAGGTTACTCTGCAGGTGGAAGAGATGGAGCCGTGAATAAAACAAGTTAATAAAAAGCTATTTCACAGATATTTCAGAGTAGCAATACAACAGGACTATAAATTAAAGAAGTAAAAACCATCTTTACGCCCAGAGGGTGAAATACTGACGAGAGAAGAATGACGGATTGTTTTGGAGAAAAGACATTTAGAGAGAAATGGTTTAGGACTTTTGATACTAATGCTGCTGTTTCACAGCAAACTTTCAGTATTTTTGGACAAAATAAGGTCTAACAGAAACATGTTTTCCTTTGTACCAACCTATAGATATTTTAAAACTAAAATAGATGCAACAGTGGGAGTTCCTGGTACTTATACAGCAACAAAGCAAGTATACTGATAAGAATGTACCTTTGAGGGTACGTCAGTCGTTCTACAGACAACTGCTGCTTCTCTAATCAGGTTTTCTCATCTGATGTCAAAGTTACAGAAAATAAGTGAATATAAATGCTCATGAGGCCCTGCATATAAATAAAATATGACACATTTGGCTGCACAGCCCGGATAGACGCATTCATCATATCTGAAGCTAGATGCATATAAGTTTTTTGCTTGTATTACTGCCTGACAGGCAACTAAGTGGTGTAACCTCAAACTGTATTGATTACGAGTTTGTTATTGCCTATAGCAAAAATACCCAGGAGGCAGTTCTTCCCTGGGATTATGGCTGTGATGTGGTGCAGCACCAAAGTACCCATAATCACAGAGAACATCCTGAAGGTTAGGACAGCTTTAATACAAAAGGCAGCAAAAGTCTGTGAGTGCACTAAAAAGTTTTTCCTCAGTAGACTCACCTCCGCGGCGTGGACACGTCCGAATATAACTGCCGAAGTCAAAGCGGAAACTTTTATAACGCCTGTTTACTGCCTTCTTTAGGCTCAACAAAACACTTTACAGTCTACTTTTCATTTACACACACACACACACACGCACGCGCGCACACACACGCACACACACTATGTTATAGAAATAAACCCAAAAAGGTCATTTTGGATTTATTTTAAGACTGGAGCTGATCAGCCGTCCTGGATTTCCGTTGTTGTATTACGGACGGACGGACGGACGGACGGACGGACGGACGGACGGACGGACGGACGGACGGACGGACGGACGGACGGACGGACGGATGGATTTAGGTTGGACCGGTATGCAGGGCATTGTAGCACCTGGACTCTAGATGCAGGATATTCCCTGAAACTTGTTGCCCGAAAACCTGTATTTGGATGTTTTCTTTCCACATTTACATGCTGTCTGCTCCATAGACACGGTTCAGACCTGGCATCAACATGCATGAACTTTAAATGCTTCTTTTGCATGTTGCTCTATGTTCTGCGTAAAGAACTTTGGATCACCTTGTGGATGAAATGCCCTGAACGAATAAACCTGCATCCTGAGAAATCTGATGACAAGCAGCCACACTTTGTGTGTTCACACCTGGAATTACATGTGTACACATCTGCGTCCTTTCAGTGATAAGTACTGACCGTAGTTGTGTCTCATCTAAGATTTTTCTAAATTGGTGACTAGGTTACATTTCATGTCGTACTGACAGCCGAGGTCTGCGCACCAAGCCCACGTTACACTCTTAAGGTTTTGAATTTGTTAGTATCCATATGAATCGATAGAATCGCCCAGTCTGGCCTTTCCCACAAAACCACTTTGCCTTCCAAGGGCAACTGCCCCGGACAGTGCAGCCTTTGGGATCATTCAGGTGCACAAACCCCTCCGCCAGGACAACGGGGACCGCAGCCCCGTGACACAAACCCAGATAACTGAAGATAATGGATGGATGATGGTCACTAGGTTCTACCTTCAAAGCGAGTAAGTTTTAAATGATGGGAAAGTTGTGGGCAAGTCTGCAGTTCTCCAGAACAAAGAGAAAGTGTGGCTGTCGCTCAGTGACAGAACAGAGATACAGAGCTGGCACAGCTTTATAGAAGGAGCTGATCAAAGAGCTCAGTTTATGGAGTAAAAACGTCAATGAAGCAGCTAAACCTGCTTTTAGCTTTCCTTGTAAAAGATGTCTGAAACTCTGTATAAGATGCTTTTGTAACAGTGTCAGCAAACTTCTGAGGCGATGTGACTTTTCAAAAATGCCAGCAGGGAGTTTGTGTCAGGATCTTAAAATAGCAGGCGGACACAAGCGCCGAGTAACTAAAGTAGGATTTAATCCAAAAACTGCGTGAAAACGCACGCAGAGACACAGGTAAGTCGGTAGGTCGAGGAATGCTGGGAGTTGTAGTTTCAGGAGGCTGGTGGTGCTGAACGTGGTGGCGTGGGAGGAGAGTGGGTCGTCATTTCTCTACATGTTGTCCTTCAGACTGTATGCCATCGTTTGTTGTGTTCCCGGTGACCCAATAAAGACAGGGTAAGCAATTCTACATGATTTCTAACCCAAAACTCTTTTCTTTTTTTTGCCACATTCAATAAAATATCCTCTTACCGACTGCAAATCTCGTGACTACAGTGTAAAAATAAATAAAAACACTCTTGGTGCCCAGTTCTGGCTCCAAAGCTGGAACCAGCGGGAGCAGACGTCCAGGAAAACCATAATAAGGAGTGTTCGTCCCCATGACGGAGCTCTGCAGGCAGAAACAAGGTCTGCATGTCATCTACAAATCTCTTACCCAACCTTTAAAATTCAGTCCGAGTGGCCAATGCACCCAAACGGACATAAACACCAGAAACCTACAGAAATAAACATATTCACTTTTGGTTTGTTTGTTTTATTTTTTATTTTTTCCAATATCAATTGGAATAAACTCTGGACGTGCCAAAAAAAAAAAAAGAATTAAATAAAGTAAGCTGACGTCACTTTTGCTATTTCCATGCAATAGGAGCAAAAGTAGGTTTCACAAGCGTTCCTACGGGGGCGTCACGGGGGGGTTGTCCAGCTCTTCTGACACAGCGTTTACATATTTTACTCATTACGAGTGTTTGGTACCTGACTCATCCTGCATGAAGTGTTGGAATCGTGTCTGCTCAGTTTGAGTGTGTTGTACCAGTTTTGTTCTTTGTTCTCTCAGCCAGGCTGCTGTGATGAAGGAGTACCAGCACTCAGCGGCAGAACCCCCCGACGCCATCCTCGTACGATCAGAAGAACATGAAACCAGAGCAATGAATCATTAATCCACCATAAAAGGAGACGGAGGAGGAAAGCAACCCCTCTGCCTGTCTTTTAACGGGAGGATCTGCAGCTTACGCCTGAAACGTCACCGTGGAGATGAAGAGATCAGAAATCAGAGTACGAAGTTCACGAATGACAGCAAACATCTACAAATGTTCCAGTGTGCTCTGCAGGAGAGGGAAGAGTCAAAACTAACGCTGCTTTGTTTCATTCATCACTGGAAACTCATCACAAATAAGCCATGAAACTTCGCAGCAACTCTGTATTTTCCTTAAAGATTGGAGCATAAAACAATAGAAAGTTAACTTAAAGGTTTAATAATTCATATATGCTAAACTAATGGAAGAGATTCCCCTCCAGGCTTGACTCTGGTGAGTTAAAGGTCTGGCATTAAATGACTTTGTCTTGCCCTCAATTACCGAAGGGAATAAAGCTCACCGAATCAGAGCCAAAAAGGCACAGATGCCCAGGTTATAAATTTGTATAATCTACATCTCTGCCGGCCGTCGTGGTCATTAAGAGCCACTCCTGTGCGCTGGTTTAATAGCTAAATCGAACGTGTGCTCACGCCTGAAAAAAAAGCTTTTTAAGCAAACTTCATCAGCAGCAGCAGCAACGAGACGAGGTCAGGAACTGGAAGGTCAAGTCGAAGTTTGCAGAAGAAATTCTTCAGCTTTGATGTAAAAGAACAAAGAAATACAGATGTGGACAGATGTGTTGGAACCCACAAAAGCTGTAAAGCTGAAAGCTGTAATATTTGATTTTTTTAAGCTTTTTTTAACCCCAAAAAGAAGTTTAATTATTAGTTTTACAAGTATTTCCTCATATTTCAGCATATTTAAGGCATTATGAGTGAACTGTACAGACTTTCAAGGCAGTTTTTATTCAGCAAATACTTTGTTTTTTTAAGAATAGCAATAGATTTGGATCATTTTGCATTTAATATATTCTGTATGTGGTTTCCAACAAGGGCCTCTTATGACTCCCACAAACTTCTTTATTATTTCTTTATTTCAGTGTTATTAAAATCTGGCTTTATATCAGTTTTGGTCCTTGTGCCACCAAAGTCACAAACGTGGTTTTAATTTCAATCAGTGACAACTTATTAATGTCAAACCACGTTTTCAACTTAACACTTTTTGTACTGTAATTACTGCTTTATTTACACCCAGAACAAAATACATTTGTGTCATCTGGAAAGATCACAAATTTAAAATTTTCAGAAACTGCACAGATATCATTAAGATAAAATATAAATAATGTTCACCTAACACTGAACCTTGTGAGTACAAGCCTACATTACACTTTTTAAATAATCTAATCTTTCATTGACTTATTGCAAAGATTTTTCTGGTTATTTGTTAATCTTTAATAGAGAGGTCACGTGATTTAACAAAAAAGAGTCACATTTACCTTTCTGCAGGAACTGGCTCCCTTCGTCGCGATTAATGATTTATGAGTAATGATTAGATCAATGCGAGGAGTTTCTGCCTCATAAAAGTCACCCTAAAGATTTGAATCCAGGCACCTCCGTGGATTCGTGGACCTTCAGCTCTACATAAAAGAGTTTTCCCTTAATAATAATAATCATTTACATACATATATACAGTCATGTACAAAAACAACAGACCCTTCTTTTATTTCTGCTTTTTGTACAAAAAAATAAAGATAAAAAAATCATTGGACCATTATTTATTTAACAACGTGAGCAACACAAAGTATGTTAATCTTTATTTCTTTCACAGGATTTAAAAAATATCATCCTGATCTTATCGATATTATTATCTGTTGGATGGATGCTGAAATAAACTGAACTAAACTAGTTCACAACAACCAGATCCCACTACTGGAGCCCCGAAGTTCCTGCTCCAGAGCCCCGGACTTCCCACTCTGGAGTTCCTGCTCCGAGCCCCAGGAGTTCCCACTCCAGGGCCCTTTAGTTTTTGCTCTTTAGTTCCTGCTCCATAGTTCCTGCTCCAGAGCCCTGGAGTTCCCACTCCAGAGCCCCGGAGTTCCCGCTCCGGAGTTCCTGCTCCAGAGCCCTGGAGTTCCCGCTCTGGAGTTCCTGCTCCGGAGCCCTGGAGTTCCGGCTCCAGAACCCTATAGTTCCCGCTCCAGAGTCTGAAGTTACCGGTTCAGAGTTCCTGCTCCAGAGCCTCAAAGTTTCCGCCCCGGAGTTCCCGCTCCAGAGGAAGCTGACTGCAGATGCTCTGACCAAGAGGTGGCGTTCAGCTGTCAGGATGAGTCGTCTCATCTCATTCGTCACCAACATTGCGGCGCGTGTAAACTGTCGTGGCGGATTGTTTGGAGAGCTTTTTTCCCACCTTAACTGAATCTTTACGACTGGTAAACTGCTTTTTAAAAGAATTGAAGACCAAAGAAAACCTCTTCTCGTGAAAAAAACGTCCTCCCCATCAGAAGAGAGCTGCATCTCAGCCTGCAATCACCCGTTAATTGTGGCTCAACCTTGCTGCCGTTGCCCTGCGAGGCCACGTTCACCATTAGCGGATTACTGCACACCCACTATCTTATTAATGTAAATCCCTGGAAGAAAATATGGCAGAGGAAAATATTTACTTTGCGAGCTATTCGCATGGTACGCAGCCTCAGTTGGCTGCAATGCTTTATGGAGATTTTTAATGAGTCTTAACCAACCACCAAAGAGGACCAATTATTATTCCATCCTGCAGCCTGCTCAAATGCAAAATAAATAAATAAGCAAATAAATTAAAGAAAGAAAGAAGTTTTTGCAGCATGAAGAGAAGCCTGCAGCATTTTAATTTACTGTTTGAAAGCAGAGGTAATCCATCTACGTTTGTATCTCTACAAATATAATTTAGTCTCTGCTCTTATCTTGTCTGCAGCAGGTGATATACAATACTCCTTCCTTTGTTGACTCTTTTGTTTGGAATTAATCAGGGTGCTTGTCCCATCTCTCATTATGTGGCCCAGGCGGTGGCATCTGACTGCTGCTGTACTGCATCTTTTGCAAAAAGAGTTATAATTGATAACAAGTCAGCTTTTATTGATTTATATGGAAAGTGTTTGGCTTGTTATCATATTTGCACAGACAGCCTATGAAATTCCTCCACATGACAGTCACTGTTTATCATTTGTATTTCTACCGTGTCTGGGTTTCATACGCTCATTTTTGTGCCCAATTAAAATGCATCCAGCGTGCAGCATTGAGACAATGCACAGAATGCAAATTATCGACTTCGTGTTGGCGACCACCGGTGCTGAACTTCTTCCGCGGTCACCTCACAGCTCACCGACACTCGGGCTGTTTGGGCACCTGCCAATATGTCCTCATTTAAGAAATGGTCCGGGCTGATGAATAGCGGCGCTCTCTGTCAGCGCGGCTAATAGAGTGCTGGCTGCCCACAGGGTCAACAGAGAGGTGCTCAATCTGGTGTGACGAAATTAAATCTTCTATCGGCTTGTGGGATGAGAGCAGGGGCCTGCAGATGGGAGCCAAATCGCAGCGTCGCCACAGCAAAATCCCTTCCTGCTGAATCCTAACTGGGTTATCTTCCCGTCTCGCTCTCCAGCAGCGTTATCTGATTTTCTAGAAGGAGAAGGCCGAACTTAGGGTGGAGATATGTCTCTGTCTTCAGCCTTGCATCAATACCAAATCAATACTGTGAGCAGTTTTGTCTCTGTGTACTGTATAAAAAGACGCTGGTGCCTGCACAGATGTCTGGGCCTGTTGTTCCCCTGGAAATCGACCAGCAGAGCTTCCTGTAACACAGCTCCAGCTCTGGAGGGGTTCGAACACAGCTGCATTCTGTTTTTACCTTTCAATCTCATTAACCTCCTCAGCGTTAAATTGAAATGACTGGTCCAGAGAATCCAGAGAAATCTCTGTGTGCCGGGGACATGTACACAAAATCAGTGCAGGTCAAAGTTCTGTCACGTAAGGAGGAAACCGTATGACCCGGACACACCAACGTCTTCTGACCGAAGCCTATTAAACTGAGCAACCTGAAATTCTTTATCGATCCATAGACACCATCCTGTGGACCATCCAGCCTGTTGAAAATCCTTCATCTCCGATGGAGTGGAGGCACACCAGTATCTGTAGAATGGGCACTTTGGACATTTGGAAAGCAGACGTCGATGCTTGAAGGTTTTACAGCAACACGTGCTCCAACCCGGACGTCCTTCTCAGGTAAGGTCTTGCATCTCTCAACAAGACAATGCTTAACCACGTACTGCCTCCATTACAAAAGCGTGGCTCCAAACCAGAAGAGTTCAAGTGCTGAGCTGGTCTTCCTGCAGTCCAGACGTTTCCCCAACTGAAAACATTAGGAGCATCATGGAAAAATAAATCAACAAAGAGCAGCCAGGACTGTTGATCAGCTCCGATCTTACCTCAGACCAGAATGGCACAACATTTCTCTCCCAAAGCCCCAGGAACTGGTCTCCCCAGGTCCCGGACGTTCATGGACTGAAGTCAAAGGACGAGGAGATGCTAAACAGTAAACATCAGCCTGTTCCAACACTTTCAAGTCATGTTGCTGCCATCAAATATCGAAATGACCTCTTTTCATTAGAACATTTGATGTCTTGTCTATGCTCTTATGAGATCTAAGAACCAATTACATTCTGTTTTTATCTACAGTTGTGTTAATAAGCTCATATATGTTTACATTCACTGGTGTATTTATGTTTCATTTAGCTCAAACCGATCGAATTCAGTTCAGTTTTACCTTCGGCTTTAACCCGGGACGGACACTTGGTCCAGGGTATCCTACAGAGGGGGACAGTAGCATGTCCATCTTCAAAACGGGGCTAAATCTGGTGACATGTTAATTTTGGACCCCCCAACCCCCCCACCCTCCTCGTCTTCTAGACGGGCTGATTAATGTGGCTCCTCGTCACAGTGAGCTGGCAGAACCAGGACAGGCACAGATTTTCAACCCTGATCCAACTTCTGGGGCAATGGGCCTCTATCCTTGAGTTGCCATGGCAACAGAAATAAAAATGTGAGTGACAGCATGTGGATTGGTCCTAGAGAAACAATAAATGATTGAACAAAGGAAGACTTACATTAAGAGGGAATGAATTATTGAATCTGTTGCTAATTAATGACGAATGCCACAGTTTGGGGACTATTCTTATGCTCTACATTATAATTTCACAATGTGCCACATAATTGTGAACTTTTAAAACCCCTGACACTATTACATGAACCATCTATTAATATCCAGTGACCTCATTTTCTGCTTAAGCAAAGACCGCTGAAGAGTCTGATTAATTAGCTTCAGTATCTCAGTCTAATTTCATGTTTAGCATTTTTCTTTTTCTTTTTTACAGTTGGAAAAAGAAGTGGCTTCATTACATATTATACATGTAGAGGCGTTCTGGTGCAGACTCTGGTACCAGTAGCTCAGTTACGTGTCTTCTGATTGGTTGAATTCCTGCAGGAAGACGTGACCTTATAAGGAAATTCTGCTCTGGCAAGACAGAGCTCGTGACTTCCCATTGTTGGGCCTAATCTGGGCTACGTTTGGCATTTACGGCTCAGTTACGGCACTGGGAAGTGTTATGTGGGCCCCACGTGTCCCAAAGATCAAGAACTGGTCCAAACTTGGGTTTTGGCATGTGTTGCATGAGCCTGATGTGTCCAAAATTTTATAAGCTGTAATATTTACATGGGATATGGTGTGAACTGGGCCGTGTGTGGTGGTTGTGTGGCCAAGTTCAGCCGTCCATAGTCACCTCGAGTCCGTCTGTCAGTCAAAACCAGATGTGAGCCAACGAAAACTGCAGATGTGGGCCAAGTTAAGGCCAAACATAGATATGGAGAAAAGCAAGACAGAATGTCCAAACACAGTTGAGAGTCAAATATGTTGATGACCTGCTGTCATCCTAAAACATCATACAAACATTATTGTCACCGTCACTGAGAAAAAGCAGCAGTTAGGAACACTTATCACCAGACACGAGGGTAGGATGTGTTCAGACTGGAGATCTCGGAGTTCTCGGAGGTCTCGGAGACCCTGAGACCGCGGAGGCGGGCTCACAGACACCAGTGAAGAAAATACACTTTCCTGATCAACCTCGGAGGCGCTGCCATGCCTAAAACAGCCCACACAAATACCAAATGCAAAAACACAAACATATCAAAACAATAATTGTGGTGGCTCCTGTGTTTGCTGCTGCTGGTAAATCCAAGACACAGATGGACCTTTTCTCTAATACATCCTTATAATCACAGAAGAGGTTTCTTTCAATTCACCTCTTTTAGGATGTTATGATCTTTGCATACCTCTTATGATCTGTAACCAGTATCTGGATCAGGGTCTGTAACCAGTATCTGGATCAGGATCTGTAATCAGTATATGGATCAAGGTCTGTAATCAGTTTCTGGATCAGGGTCTATAATCAGTATCTGGATCAGGGTCTGTAATCAGTATCTGGATCAGGGTCTGTAATCAGTATCTGGATCAGGGTCTGTAATCAGTATCTGGATCAGGATCTGTAATCAGTTTCTGGATCAGGGTCTGTAATCAGTATCTGGATCAGGATCTGTAATCAGTATCTGGATCACGGTCTGTAATCAGTTTCTGGATCAGGGTCTGTAATCAGTATCTGGATCACGGTCTGTAATCAGTATCTGGATCAGGGTCTGTAAACAGTATCTGGATCAGGATCTGTAATCAGTATATGAATCACGGTCTGTAATCAGTTTCTGGATCAGGGTCTATAATCAGTATCTGGATCAGGGTCTGTAATCAGTATCTGGATCAGGGTCTGTAATCAGTTTCTGGATCAGGATCTGTAACCAGTATCTGGATCAGGATCTGTAACCAGTATCTGGATCAGGATCTGTAATCAGTTTCTGGATCAGGGTCTGTAATCAGTATCTGAATCAGGATCTGTAATCAGTATCTGGATCACGGTCTGTAATCAGTTTCTGGATCAGGGTCTGTAATCAGTTTCTGGATCAGGATCTGTAACCAGTATCTGGATCAGGATCTGTAACCAGTATCTGGATCAGGGTCTGTAATCAGTATCTGGATCAGGATCTGTAATCAGTATCTGGATCACGGTCTGTAATCAGTTTCTGGATCAGGGTCTGTAATCAGTATCTGGATCACGGTCTTTAATCAGTTTCTGGATCAGGGTCTGTAATCAGTATCTGGATCAGGGTCTGTAATCAGTTTCTGGATCAGGATCTGTAATCAGTATCTGGATCAGGGTCTGTAATCAGTTTCTGGATCAGGGTCTGTAATCAGTATCTGGATCAGGGTCTGTAACCAGTATCTGGATCAGGGTCTGTAACCAGTATCTGGATCAGGGTCTGTAATCAGTATCTGGATCAGGATCTGTAATCAGTATCTGGATCAGGGTCTGTAATCAGTATCTGGATCAGGGTCTATAATCAGTATCTGGATCAGGATCTGTAACCAGTATCTGGATCACGGTCTGTAATCAGTATCTGGATCAGGATCTATAATCAGTATCTGGATCAGGATCTGTAACCAGTATCTGGATCAGGGTCTGTAATCAGTATCTGGATCAGGATCTGTAACCAGTATCTGGATCACGGTCTGTAATCAGTATCTGGATCAGGATCTGTAATCGGTATCTTGATCAGGATCTGTAATCAGTATCTGGATCAGGGTCTGTAATCAGTATCTGGATCAGGATCTGTAATCAGTATCTGGATCAGGGTCTGTAATCAGTTTCTGGATCACGTTCTTGTTGGTACTGACATGTTGGTTTGTCACAGCAGACAAGAACATGGCGGAGGTCCGATCATGTGATCGTCATAAGATGGTGACGTGACTCTTCAGAGGCTTTTATACTCAACATCACAAACAGTTGGGGAGATGGATGCAGACCTCCACCCTCCACTGATGATGCCACCGACTCGTTAATGTGAACAGAACCCAGAATTACCTCCAGCAGTCATGGGGGACAGTACGGACTTTCATTCTGATTGAACGTGCTCGTTTCAGGTCTTGGTTCCGTAGCGACACCCAAACGCGGACTGTCGGAGCTGGGGTGAGTTCTGGCTGAGCTCCACCAGCGCTGCCGCTCTCATCCGTCACCAGCCTAGCAACAGCCCCGCTGTAGCTCAGACAAGCCAACGGGAGCAGCTGTTGGGGGTGAAGGGGACTCACCTGGAGCAGACGACCGGCCCAGGGCTGCCAGCTCAGCCCCCGGCGTCGTCCAGCCGGTCGGAGCAGAAGGCCTGCTCCGTTTCGTGTCCACATTTCTACAAGAATTTAACAAAGGTCAACCCAGAGCAGGGGTCAGTTAGTACAGTCAACTGCACAGCAAGACATCTAATCTTAAAGTCACACTGACTGGCCTCTCGCAGCTCTTCATTCACAGACATCAAATTCAATAAAAAATGCTAAAGTGATGACAGCTGCCATTAACACCACAGACAGCAACGCAGCCGTCACTCAAAATACGAGGCACAAATAAATACACCCCTGCTTTGATCCGTAACGGCTGTTAACCACAGGCCACATTGATTATTGTAATTACAATACAATGTGTTACTGCTGCTGGATATTCAGGATCCAAACTCAATAACAAATGACACTGAGGAAACTCTAGAAGACATGACACCAGAAACAGGACTGACAACGACAGCAGTGAAAAAGAGGAGCCACAAGACCTCAGCGGCAGAAACGAACGGGATCCCAAGTCACAGGTGCTGCAGTGACCACAGAGCGGACGGGACGGGTCACGCACCGGAGCTACTTCCAAAACACAAACGCCAAATCAGTCTGAATGCAAACAGGAGCCCATCAAACAGCAGCAGGAACCCAAAACGGAAACTACAACTGCAGACCCCGCCCACCTGGCCTGTGACCCTTCACCTGCCCCGTCCCAGTACGATGGAGACCGCGTTTGTTTTCCTTTTTATCTGTATTTGAACCCGTTCATTGAATATTGTGATAAAACCGCTGCTGTGCCACGTCATCATGCAGATAAAACCCCGAAACTCGCTGCGGTGGCGCGGCGGTGCCGCCGCGCCACCGCCGCTCCACCGCCGCTCCACCGCCGCTCCACCGCCGCTCCACCGCCGCGCCACCGCCGCGCCACCGCCGCGCCACCGCCGCGCCACCGCCGCGCCACCGCCGTGACTCATTCACGTGTCCTAATCTTGTGGAGGGTTTTTCACGTGAAATCATAAACAAAGGAACGCCGATGTGTGAAAAAATACCACAACATCCTCGGCAAACTCTCCTCAAGTGTTGCTCTGCAGTCCCGCTCACTCCTGGCCCGCAGCAGAGTATTATGGGATGGGAATCAACAATGTTTTCTCCCAGGACAGCAGTTAGATTAGCAGCTCAACGCTAACAAAGTGAAGGCAAACACAGGCCTGCCTGTGTGAACACCTGCTCGTTGAGATTAATATCACACCGGGCCAGTAAAAGCATCATCATTCTCTCTGATTCAGTCGGCTCGCCGGTACAAGGTCAGGCCAGATGTTCTGTGCACAAAAAGCAGATTATAGGCAGTGTTACTCTTTCACTACCACACACGGATATATCACACGAGAAACCGTTCCCGGCAGCGAATTAACTCTGGTTATTGTACGAGAATCACACAAACCTTTTTTTAGTTTGTGTGCAAGATCATTATATTTGTATAAACCTTTCCCCGGCCGCCCTGTCTCGCCAGCCAGTTTCACGCCCCCCAGTCGCTGTTACTAACACGGACAACCGGCCGCTGTTCTTTACAGTTTTATAAGAACAAAACAGAGTAAGTCTGTTTTCTGAAGTAAACTTGCAATGCTGGTGGGGATTAACTTTAGGTATCGTTTATGTGATAACTAATTAACGTATCCGAGACTAACTGTGTATTGCTGCATAATGACTGTGATTAAATAACTTCAGGTAATGTTTGCAGTTTTACTTCAGAAAAATGTTGCAGTGTGTTTCTGTGGAGCTGAAACTACAGTTGTCCGAGTTCTGGTTCCTGTGGAACTGATACTCAACAGCCATTGGCTGATCTGTGTTTGAGGGGCGGGGCTTACAAGCAGATCAATTGGCTGATTGAAACGATTCACAGCATATGCACATTCACAGATCGTGAACCTTACCTCATTACTTTTATGTTGATTTGTTGAAACTCTTATCTGCTTTATGGATTTCCTGCCAAACATATTTAAACAGTTTGTCTGGGTGACTTGTAGAACTGAGTCCAGGTATTCCAAGAGGATGGACTAGATTGGACTAGAATAGAGTATGTTACCAGAGATTTAGGTCCAGGGTTTTTTGTTTTTTTATCTGCATTTCACAGTCCACTAATATCATCATCAGGTCATCAGTTCATCAGGAACTAATGATTAGCAGTGGCTGACTGCAACTGTCTTAAATCTGATCAAATCATGGAGGTACTTAGTATTGCCCATGTGATTTTTGTTTCTTTTCAACTTCATTTTTGTGAAATAATAGCAGAGTGGGAAAAAGGTTACATGTTATAGTTTGCCTGTAGCTGAGTCTGTCTATTTGTATTATGTTTTTACACCAAAACAGAATTACTGGTCAGGTACATCAGTGTCTAGTGCTGTATTTAAGTGTCTGAGCAGAGATGATGTCTTTCATCTCAGATTATTATATTCACGGATAAAATGAGACTGAAGGCTGTCTTCTGTATCAGGAAAAATATCGTAGTCCATTACAGACAGGACATTTATGTGAAATGACACTTCAGATTGTAGTTGTCAAAAGAAAGGTACTGCACATTCATGTGCTGAAATTGTGGAAATGCACATCATTTTAAAGTTATCAGCACAGCAGATATTTGGACTTTTTTTTTTTTAATGGAGCAGCGGCTGAAAATGGAGTGCAAGTGTCAGCCCAGCAAACACACCTCCGCAAGACGGAGAGCTCTTCCATTTTCTTCAACAAGCTCTCCATCAGCGTCGGTGTGACGTGTGATGCGGCTGACTGGAATCCCGCGTGACAAGCCCATCCGTCTTTATCGCTGCTCCAGAGGGCGCTCGGTGAGGGCTGTGGGATAACAGCCGCGGCGGAGCTGCCGGCTTTATCTACCGGCAAGTCGTCTCAGCTCCACCTCTGAGACCTTCGGAGGGCGACTTCCTCAGACTGATAGCAGGCCGTCCCCCTCCTGCGTGACCACTCCATTTTCGTCCTCGTGGTATGGCATGCAGAGGAACATCTGAAGCAGCAAGTGTCTGCATAAAAAAAAAAACAATCCTGGACACTTTTTAAAAATTAGGATTAAAAGGAAAACGTTGCAAATGCCCTATATTTCAAATGATAAAATGTTTGTGCTTGGTTTCAGTGAATCATCTCAGTTATTTAACATCAGGGTTTATTCTAAATGAAAATGACTTCTCATGTTCAAACATGCATTTTTTTTTGACCCCATTTATAAATTAACTATACTATATATATATACATATATGTTACAGTTTGTCAATATGAGGCATAGATTAGTTTCAGAGTCTGTATATTAACACTGTATGTGATGAGTAAAGTACAGATTAGGATTCCAGTGTTATAGAGTGGGATTGCATTTTAACATTTATATAAATTACAGGGTCATCAGCATAACATTTTATTTTTGATCCAGTTCCATACTGAAAAGCCAAAAATCCTATGAAATGTCATTTTTTTTAACTGAATTAAAATCACACATGGAGGTTATTTCAGCTCTGACGATCCGGCGTTTACACCAGTTCTGTGCGTTACTGTGCGTGTAGGGTACCATAGCAACCAAGTGGTTGGATCATGTCCGCAGACAGACAGATTAGACCGAAGTAAACAGTCAGGAAAATAGCATTCAGTACTTTAAATCTTAAATAATACCAGCTGCTGCCTTCAAAGATGATTGGCAGGTGTTTTATGGTCTATGTATTTCAGGGCTTATTATCGGTCCTGTAGCAGCCCCGCATGAATAAAATATTCATTAAGCTGGCTGAACATATAAGTTTGGCCACTTACTTCATCTAAAAAAAAGTCAAATATATTTAACTAGGATTGAGACAGCATGTGCATTAAAGGGGTTATTAAGAATCTTTTAATTAAAATAATACTTGAAGAGTTTAAAAGGGTCTTTTTCCCCCGTGGAGTCCAAATAAGAGTCCAGTCAGCAGAAGTTTTAAATTCTCTGTCGGACCATGTATTTATTTTTCGTGAATTATCTCTACATACCTTATAAAACCTCTCCTGATTTTAAAATTCTTAACGTGAGCATATTTATTCAAAATGAACACGATATTTACATAAAACTGTTCCCTAACCAGATCTGGAATAACAGCAACTGCTGTGGTAACTATCACATGAGGCGTGCAGAAAGAAAATAATCAAGGGTTTAACACCACTGACTCAAACTTGTTGTTTGAGATAATTTAAACTCCTTCAGCAGAGATTCACTCATGAATGGAGCGGGGGAATACGGACTCTGTTGAGCTGTCCTCCGACCCTCGTGTACGGCCACCAGCAGGAGGTCACCAAAACAATCAGATCAGGGATACAAGTGGCTGAAATGAGTCTCCTCTGCAGGGCGGCTGGACTCCCCTTAGACATACGAGGAGTTCAGTCATCTGGGACTCGGAGTTGAGCCGCTGCTCCTCCACATTGAGAGAGGCACGTTCAGACAGCGTTAGGTGACTCCTGAACGCCTCTCCAGTTAGGCATGTCCAATCGGGAGGAGGACCTGGGGAAGAACCAGGACAGACAGGAGAGATTACATCCACCCTGCTGGTTCGGGAACACTTCGGTATTCCCCCTGAGGTGCTGGAGGAGCTGTTAGGGAGATCAAGGATCATGCCTCTCTTGTTAGGATGCTGCTCCAGCAACACAAGCTCAGATAAACGTTTTCTTTGGGAAAACGTCAGGGTAAACCCCGGTCTGGTCCCCAGCCCATCACAGGGAACCCTTCCCAAACATTCGCCCAGAATTGTATTTGTTCCTCCAGTTCATGGTTGTTCAGCCCTGGTCCTCAGGACCCACTGTCCTACATGTTCCAGACGTTTGTCTACTCAAACACGCCTGGCTCACATCAGCAGGCCATTGACAGACTTGACAGCTGATCATGATCAGATCAGTTGAATCAGGTGTGTTGGAGCAGAGCAACAATTAAAACGTCCAGGACAGGAACTCTGCTCTATTCACAACGAAAAGGACGGGAGTCATCTTGATAGTAATGTACTGAAATGTAAGCACTGGCTTGTCCCGGGTGAACACTGTCTTTCGCCTCATGGCAGCTGGGATTGCATCCTGCAGACCTGGATGGGAGAAAATGGATGGATTTGCCCCAAATTAAAGCTTAACGTTTACGTCTTAGGCTCACATTTGTTGCATAAAACTCAAGTTTAAATACATTTTTGTCCACAGCTCATGTCAGAAACAGGATTTCCTTGTGTAAGTAAATATTGATCGATGAAAATTGAACGTTGTCAACAAGGAAATGAGGACAGATGTTTTCACTTTTGAAATTAGCCAAATATATCTGCTGAAGAATGGTCTAATATACCTATAATCTATGTATAATATCCCGCAAAACTACAAGCTGTAACATCATATTGAAACTGTTTAGGAGACCTTAATACGAGGAGATAGATGCACTTTATCACCATGTAATGTTTTACATGCTTGTGACCTATGAAGGAATTTATCTGGCTAGTTTTCTGAGACAATTCATGCGGGTTTCATCTGAATGCTTGTCAGGAAAAAATAATGAGCAAATTAAGTCACTGAGGGCCTCTTTCTTCAGTGTGATGGTCTCGGGTGCATCGTGACAGAGGATCTGAGTCCATAACGAGCATAATCAACCTACAGCTGGAGCTCATCAAGCCTCCAGCGTAAACGCCTCTGTTATCAGCCCGCCAGGTTTACTGCTCAGATGTATTAAATATGAAGCATTAAGCAGTTTTATAACACTTGAATTAAAACATGAAGGTTCTTGTTCCTAAAACTGTGTTTACGACAGTAAACGTTTGGCAGACTACTGTTCTTTCTTTGGTTCTCTTGAACGCTGACGCCAATCAACAGAGTGATATTTATGTGTTCGTTCACAGAGGACTTGATTGGATGCGCCCGTCTCAAAGACGCTCTGAACTTAATTAGACGCAACTGTCAGCTGTTAACTCGACCAGTAACAGGAGGTCATCAGAAAACAGCGTTTGAACTACGACTGGGAGCCATCACTTCTCCCCTGCAGCCACATGGACGTAAATGAGCAGGATTTAAGTTAGTGGAGCTCTCAGACAGCAGTCACAAAGTGCTTCACAATAAAACAGGCATAATAACAAAATACAAAAAGTTTTGAAACAAAAGCTTCTGGACCCAGCAGCTGACAAGCTGGAAGCTGGAAGGACATCGCTCAGTCAGGCCTAGTCAGTAAACGGTTAAGCAGCGAAGGTGACAGCTGCCTGTTTGGGTCCCGGATAAAATATCAGCACAAAGACCGACAGCGGCTCGGCGGGGTGTCTTAACATACAACCGCAGCATCCCCACCTAGGTGGAGGCCCCAGGGAAGACCTGGACCTGTTTGCTGCTGCTCCTGCGAGCCAGGCTCAGATAACAAGAAGCAAATGGATGAACATTAAGCAGTTCTGATCCTGTTAGGGGTTATGGATGTCTTCTCCTGTTTGTATGTGAGAAACCAACTGGTCTGGATTCTGCTTCGTGGTGGCCCTGATTCCTCCTCCACCAGCCGGCGTCAGGACAGCTGCTCTGCTCCACCACCATCCCAGCTGACCTCTGGTTAATCCGCCGCGCCACCCGTCTTCAGTCCTGCCTGAAAACACAAACTAAACCTTCTCAAATCCGGAGATGCTGCGAGAGCTTGAGGTCGCTGCTGTGGGAGGAGCTTCGACCAGCTGCTGTCTCCAAGGGCTCACTGGCTTTTAATGTGAGTTCAACAAAACAAAGGAAATTTAAAATAATTTCTTATTTACTTAACAGCTTCTCGTTACTCATTACTAGAAACCTCAGCAGCTTCCTGAATGATAAATGTTTTCCAAAGAATAAATCATGATTTATCTTTCATGCCTAACAAAAACGTCTATTCCTGTCAAAACTCTGAAAACAAAACTTGTGGGTCTTGATGAGCTGTCATCAACCGTCTGAGCAAAGCATCGACGCAGGAACTATTGACATTATCACAAATCAAAACAAGCGTCTAGCAGAACATTTTTCAACGCAATTAGTTATGTAACGTCAAGGAGAGCTGCATGTCGGTGTCTCTTTGTGCGAGAATCCCCGGGCAGCTGGCAACCCGCTGGTTACAGAGCGGCAGCCGGACAACGCGTGGAGCTCAGCTCCACTCTCCCAACACGCTGACAGCTCCAGCTTCCACGGCGACTCCGGCTGCTTCCGGTGAGCGGAGAAGTGCAACTTTTACTGCAAAGTTTTCTCATTTCTGTTTCTTTATTTTTACGGGTGTGTATGAGTGTTACCTTCACCAGCCCTCTTGGCAGTCTAGCCAATTTTTATTGATCCCAAGAGAAAGAAAACAAAAAACGAAAGGAATAAAAAAATTCTATACATATATAGACTAACCGGACAAGGGGTGGACTAACCGGACAAGGGGTGGACTAACCGGAGAACGGGGGTGACTAACCAGAGAATGGGGGTGACTAACCGGAGAACGGGGGTGACTAACCGGAGAATGGGGGAGACTAACCGGAGAATGGGGAAGACTAACCGGACAAGGGGTGGCCTAACCGGAGAACGGGGTGGACTGACCGGAGAACAGGGGGGACCTCGATTCAGGTCCAGCAGACCTTACTTCAGATGCAACAGACTCGTTTCTGGGAATGCAACCAGGAACCTTCTTGCAGTGAGGCAACAGTGCTGACCACTAAGCCACCGTGCTGCCCGATCAGATTAGTAATGCTAGTTAGCATCACAGCTCATTGTGCTGACAGAACATTTAGGGAAACTTTGTGAAACCATCTTCTGTAGGTCTGAGTAAGCATCATAGTTATGTTTCCAGCTGTTGGCGTCCCTTTGGTGCAGATAGACAACGTGACCGTCCAGGTTGGACAGGTTCAAGAGCTCAACCGTTCCACCAAGGCGGTGACTGCTTTGTTGGCACTGCTGCCTCGTTACGATACCAGCCGGAGACGTGCTCGCTGCTGAGACTCGATCATCTGTAATGTTCTCACCACGGCTCGCTTGACAAGCTCTGACCAGCACCCATCCACCAGACTACTGAATTATGAAAACCATCGATGGATGAAATATGAACATCAATCTTCCTTAGCTCCCGTTCGCTGAATAAATGACATTTGAAGTCGGCTGCCGTGTTTGCGGAGATGAGCTTCAGCGAAGGCTCGGGCTTGTTCTGCTGGGAAAAGTGAGTTTCAACAGGATCACGAGGAAGTTCCTTGACTTTTATGAGGATCGGTGATACGTTTGTGTTGTTGAGCAGATAAGACACGAAGAGACTGGAAAAGGGAAGTTGATTTTCTAATGATTTGTCTAATTATATATTAATATTATATGAGATGTAGTGCTGAGAAAATGCCGTCACAAATCTGCGGGTTTCCTTTGAGTACTTTCACTGGTTTTAGGTGCCATTTCTCAAGGTTTACACATCAGGTTTTTCCCTCTCTCTCTTTTGCCCTGAGTACTTATAAATAATACATTTATACACAATCAAAGAGGAAAAACTCAGCTATGCTTGGTTTTCGTATTAATCCGTCGTTTCCAGCAGGGTTTTTACCGGAGGTGAAAACACGTTGTAGTGATTGTGTGGACAAAACATCTGGGACTCAACTCCAAGCTGAGCCACTGTGCTCCTGAATTCTGTGGGAATAGTCGCTCTAGACTCATGAATGTTTTATGAAATAAGCACATTTTAAAATGCAAATACACGTTCCATCCACAGAAACTGAGACAAGACGCAGCGGGACTCAGGTCGGAGTTTGGCTCTGAATCACGGCGGGAACGAGTCGGCGTTAACGACGCTCGCTGGCTCGCATTCCTTAAAATGATGTAAAGAAATAAATGGGAGGAAAAGAATTATGGTATTAGTGACAGAAATGCAGAAATGTTGGCATTTTTATATCAAATAAATAAATAAATGTAAATGTAAACATAAGCATTCTTATTTATTCATGTAATTCTCTTAATTAGGAGAATATCTGTTGTTGGATGGTTATTTTTAGGTGCAGACAGACTTATTCGTCCCTGGAAGAGGATGAATGGGCCTTGTTTTATTTTTATTTCAGTTTTAGCTGAGAGCTGGGGCTTTCTTTGTATTTTCCTCCAGGTGATTAAGATTTAGATTTGTATTCAGATTTCTTTATTGCCATTTAGACATTTAATTAATCCAACTAAAACAAAACCAATTAAGTAATAATGATAATTATGGCTTCACTAAGGGAGCCAACAGATTGCATCAAACCTTTTCTTTATTCATCCTGAACAAGCACCAGGCGACCGTGGAAAGGAAAAACCTTTGGCAGAACCAGACTCAGGAGGGACGACCGTCTGCCTGGACCGCTTGGATGTTGAGAAGACAGGAAAGAGAAGAGAACAAGAACAACAGATCAGGAAGACCTGCTGGGAGGAGACGCTGCACCACAGATCCACTGCAGAACCGAGTGACGTCGCATCAGGCCACAATAAAAACACCGCCAGGAGAAAACCCATCATTCCTGAAACCACCACAACGCAACATTTGAAGCTGGAGGTCCATAACGGGACCTGCTTGTGGTTCCTGAAATGAGCCGATGCAGCCGTCAAGTTGGATCCAGATCATCAAACAGAAAACAACTAGTTAGTGATTGTTGATGTTTCTACAAGCTGCTGAATCATAGATTAAACTGTCTTGTTTGTTTGAGGTTAAATTTTACTCTTAAGACCTGGTGAAGAACCAGATTTCTTTTATCGGGTTCTTCTGCATAAAAGCTTAGACTTGAAAGACGCCGTACTCTTTCTTTCAGATGGTTGTAAACAAGTATGCTGTGAAATGCTCTCATATTAATGGAGTAAAACATCTAGATCGTATCGGATTTAAACGGCTGTCGTTTATCTCCGGGGTATTCCTGACTCTTAGGAGATGGAGGTCAGTCTGCTTTAAAGAAGTGCTCCAGCAAAAATAGATTCATTAGTTTGGGTCGTAAGAGTTGGAGAACGGATGGAATTTAATCGAGCAATCAAGATGGAAAAGGTTTGACCTCTGGGGAATATGAATATGCAGATTTGAATGTAATCTGTGTGTTTTTTGATTGTTTTGAAGCACAAGTGGAAATGAGCTGCAAATCGCGGCGACAGTGAAACGGTCAGAAGGTCGCCAGGATGTTATTTATGATCCTCCGGGACCCATAAATGCTCCGGAGCTCATTTTGAAGAAATCGGGCATTTTGTTTTTTATGTTAAACAGGAACTTGTTGTCGCCGGGTTTAAAGACGAGAGAAAATACTTGCATGGTTAAAAACCACCTTAAGGACAATCACATCCCCACTAAAAGCCCACTCCAGATTTACAAACCCTGCTTTAAATTCAGATCATAAGAAAGTGTCCTCATAAATGGAGGCAAGTCCCCATCCAGAAACCAGCATCCAAGGAGGCGTAAAGGTGCTTCCTCGACCTGCAGGCCCACCTGTGGACATGGTGCATTTTAGAAAAGGAAATTCCTCCACTCGTCTGTTAGTAGGTAACGAGCGTGTTGGAGACCAGCGAGTCACAGGCCTGAAAAGTCCCTAACCCTAACGAAGGTTGCATGAAACATGTGAAGATCCAAAAGACTGCGTCTGTTCACGTGAACTAAACTCTGGACACCTGCAGGGTCTTTATAATCGGACAGAGCGGGTAACACGGGTCCACAGGAGTCCACGGCAACCCCCCGAAGGTAAACTTACACTGCGTTTATATGCATGAGGCAGCCAGGGGACGCTTTGAGTTCAAGTTTCTTTTGCTTTTTAATATTTACTTAAAACCAAACATTTATTTACTTTTCATAAAGTAACTTTTTGGCCAGACTACTTAATTTTTCAGAAGATGCAGTAAATTATTTGCCTGGGCCCCCGCGCACTAAATGACACCAGTGGTCTTAAAAGCAAACTGAGATTTTAGACACAAACAAAATTTATAACTAATTTTACTGGTGCTTCAGGGAAATTACCTAAAATTACAAACACAAAAGTGCCGCGGCCACCGGTGCCATGTGCAGCCATCGTCTCCGGACTCTGAAAGGCTTTTTGCTCCGTATCATCAGCCTCCATCGGTGCAGACGCTGTAAATATGGGGGCTCTCAGTGTGATCAATAATTCCTGGAGTCCCAGATTCCACACTGATAAGGCACTTTGATGTGGACTGAAGTGCATCCTGGGGGAGAAAATGCAAAGAAAAGAGGCTTCATTATTTCAGACGGCTGCCGGCGGGTCACGTTCAATTAGCTCTAATACGTTTGTCAGGTTGAGAGCGAAAGCAACAGCCGGGAAGAACCGCTGGCTGGATAGATAAACAAAAGCTCGTGTAATTGTGGGATCATCTCTCATCGATGCCAAATCAGACCTGAATGTGCAGCAGCTACCTGAGAAAGGAAGATGACGGATCAGATGAGATGATGAAGGACAACTAACATCTCTGCAGCAGCGCCCCCCCCAACGGCGCTCAGACGGGTGTTTAGACGCCGCTGCTGCTCTGCAGCCAACGGCACAAATGTTCAAAGCACACAAATGTTTAAAGAACATTCGGGAGCACTGATGCAGGAAATTTCCAACCTGCTTCGTGCACATTTATCTTCAGCGTCAGAGGAAGAAAGGTGGACTTTTTTTTCTCTCCGTAGTTAATTCACTGGATTGAATCATTTGATAATAAATAGTTTGCTGCAAAGTAAAAGCGGATGCAATGTTTACTAATTACGTCTGTGATAAATGGCTGCTCCAGAAGCTTATTTGGTCTGATTGTTCGAGTTTTCAGACGGGGCTGGCGGCCTGTCAGAGCGGCAGCAGATTTATCAAAAACTAACTAAACCTACAGCTGCTGAAGTAACACTTAACTTAAACAGCCTCTCTCTTATTTGAATTAGGTTGCCAGCGTTCCTGACATTTTATTTAGTCAACAAACAGCTGTTTCAGTCTCAGCATGTCTACACAAACAGCCTTTTTTCTTCTGTCTTAACTGCTCCTCAGAGACTCCTGCTAAATTAAATATGTGGCTGCTGTCAAACGTGTGTGCTCAAAGAGGAAAAGCTCCAGTAAAACTGTGATGGAGACTGAGGTGCTGAAAAGGGATAATGAATAAAACATGGAGAAGATGCACAAGAGATGTGTTGAATAAAAACATACACATGCTCGCAGTGTTTCTGCTGTAATTAATTCATGCTTGTTTCTAATGTGCGTCAAAAGAGGCTCTCGGAGCCGTGAATCTGCGTGTTAAAGACTTCACAGAGCAATTAGCTCTCCAGAATGTAGCTGCTGGGCTGTGCTGCACTTCTGGAGCACAAAAACACGGCAAAAGTGCACTTCAGCTTCGGAAACGTTGCTTTGGAAGTCAACGAGAAGAGAAAAGAACAGTGAGACGCCGCCAGCCAACACACTGTTGAGGTGTTTTTGTTCGAAGCTACATCAACCGACGCCACGTTTGAACCTCAGACGGCTCAGCTGAAGCCGCCCAGCCGTCCGTCCATCCAGCCATCCGTCCATCCACCCGTCCATCTAGCCATCCATCCATCCATCCGTCTAGCCGTCCGTCCTTTCATCCATCCATCCATCCATCCATCCATCCGTCCATCCATCCGTCTAGCCGTCCATCCTTTCATCCATCCATCCATCCATCCGTCCATCCATCCGTCCGTCCATCCAGCCATCCATTCATTCATCCATCCATCCATCCATCCATCCATCCGTCTAGCCGTCCGTCCTTTCATCCATCCATCATCCATTCATTCATCCATCCATCCGTCTAGCCGTCCGTCCTTTCATCCATCCATCCATCCATCCGTCCATCCATCCGTCCGTCCATCCAGCCATCCATTCATTCATCCATCCATCCATCCATCCATCCGTCCATCCATCCATCTAGCCGTCCGTCCTTTCATCCATCCATCCATCCATCCGTCCAGCCATCCGTCCGTCCATCCAGCCATCCATTCTTCCATCCATCCATCCATCCATCCATCCATCCATCCATCCATCCGTCCATCCATCCGTCCATCCATTCATTCATCCATCCATCCATCCATCCATCCATCCGTCCATCCATCCGTCCATTCGTCCAGCCATTCGTTCATCCATCCGTCCATCCATCCGTCCATCCATTCTTCCATCCATCCATCCATCCATCCATCCGTCCATCCATCCGTCCATTCGTCCAGCCATTCGTTCATCCATCCATCCGTCCATCCATCCATTCCTCCATCCATCCATCCATTCATTCATAAATTCATTCATTCATCCATTCATTCATCCATTCATTCATCCATTTGTCCATCCATCCATCCATCCATCCATCCATCCATCCATCCATCCATGGTATTCCAGAGGAGATGAAACAATAAAGTTGGTACCCACTGGTTTAATCCCATGGTCCTATGTGGGTCTTCAAGAAGTACTTGTGAACTTCAGAAAGACATAACTTTTGACAATGTCTCCATGTCATCAAAACCAAGAACCTCCTTCCAGTTTGGAAGAGTTTCCAGGAGAAAACCTCTCCTGTCTAAAAAGAACAAGGAAGCATGACTGAAGTTTAACCTGCATCTGAACTAACCAGCAGACTTCTGGAACAACGTCGTCTGGACAGATGAGACCAAAGTGGAGATGTTTGGTCTTCATGCCCTGAACCATGTTTGGACATGGACACCAGCAGAGACATCTCAGACCCACTGTGAAGCACGGTGGTGGAGGGATGATGGTCTGGGTTTTTTCACAGCTACCCTGGAACATCTGCTTCGTGAGGACATCTATTTTATCAAATGACCACATTTTGTTAAAATGTTTAGAACCCAGTGCATCTGGATATAAATGTATTCAAGTTCATGGTGTCAAGTACAAACTCCTAAATGATTGCTGGTGGGATGTGTTGAAAAGTCCAATCCATGGAGGTCCGAACATGGAGCTCCACTGAAATAACCCGTCGGTATTCAATAATCCGTGACACTAAATTAGAATAATGTTACTAAGTCAGCTTAAATCCGTCTTATGTTTAAGCAGACAAAACATAAATAGAAACGACACGGAGCACGCCACAAAAGCGAGGAGAATTATCAGCTGATGAACCACTTCCACGTACACAAAACACGATTCCAACACGCTGCAGAAAAAGGCAAGAACGCAGTGTCTCAGAAGCATCTCCACCATCCCAAGAAGCAGCTGAGGAGACTTCAAAAGGAAGAAGAAAGAAAAGAATTGGTCTCTTTCCTTCATAAATCACACTAAAGTCCAAAGCTTCTCTGATCCCACTGCTGACAGAAGCTTCTCTTCATCGTTCTGATTGGACGGAGCTTCGAGCTACGTGATCAGTGACATACCCCTGTCCAGCAGCTCGTGGGCCCTTCAGATGTTGCTCTTCTAGTGTTTTTCTTTAAAAACTGTGCATCAGAACAGTTTCATGCACTGCATGTGCAAAGGTGGGTTCTGTCTGGAGGGAAAGAACGACGTCACATGGCAGCCATCCGTGTTGAAAGACCTTCCAGTTAAAACAAATGATGATTTAAAGAAGTTGAAACAAACAAAGATGATGAAACTGCAGGTCCTGTTGCAAACGCTCGCTTAGCTTTGCGCCTTCGCCGGTGAGGATTGGCCGACAGGACCGGGAGCCACGGCGGATCATGCCGGGACGTTTCCAAGTCTGCTGGTACCTGCAGCCGGACCTGGATGCTGGTAGACCTGTCTGATGATGAAGGTCTAACCCTGCTGGCAGCAGACCAGGTGGCCGGGTCCCAGCGGAGCGCTGCTGGTCCTAGAATGAATGCAAAACTATATTCATTAACATCACTAACTTGAAGGACAAAGGGTGGGCGTGTCCCAGCTTGTCAGTTCCACCCATTTGCACAGGGAGCTTGTCCAGTTCTTCTTATACAGTCTGTGTATTGGCTGAAGCGCCACGAACTGCAATCTGCAGTCCAGAGCATAAAGATAAAAGTGAACAGCTCAGTGGGTCTGCGGTAATCCTTCAAAACCTGTCAAAGTTTCCTTCCAAGTGTCTCCCTTTCCTTCTAAGCGGCTGCTCTGACGGCCTTCTCGTCCTGATTTGTATTCACTCGTGGTGAAGTCTGTAGCTTTCACTTCGTGTTGGTTCTGCTCTGCACCGCTGATTTAAATGACTTTCAATCTCTTTGTTCTGGGCTGCGGTCCAGGCCAGAGGGCCGGAGAATGATGCATTGAGGTGGTTTATTAATGTGAAATGCTGCACGGCCAGCAGAGACGGCGTTCATATTTCTGCCCTGCCACCTCTGCACCGACCCGCCAGAGGTACAAGATCACCCCGAGGTACCGCTGCCGCCGAGCCGCCCCGGCTGCTCCATAAAGGCGAGCTAATCATCTGGTGAAATATCATATATCACGTCAGGTCTTGGTGTCCTGCCGTATTTATCAGAAACTGCAAAGGAATTTAATGGCAGTGTTTTCGCTCTGCCAAACACACGACAACGGCAACCGTCAGGAAGTCTCATATGTTCAAATGGCAAAAGGCAGCCGTACGTGTCTGAAATACGTCTCCTCTCGTAATATGGAAGAATATTAAAATTTGCTTGGTGCAGCTGAACAGGATGTCAAATAAGCCACTGCTTATAGCGCTCGGGTTACAGGTGGATTATTTTATAAAATGAAAGTGCAGAGACTCGCTGCATGCTGCTTTATGCCTCCATTACAGTGTTTGAATTATATGTTGTTTTCATACAAAGGTTTCATGGTCTAATGTGTAAAAGTGTCATATTCCACTGCTCACAAATGTCTATTTATTTCCATTTGTCCACAACAAAGTCTACCTGCATCACAAGGCTTCTAGTGTCAGAGGTTGTGGGCCTTTTCTCCCAACATACACAGGTTCATATCTGGCACAGCTACCAGAAGTAGAAGAGGTTACGTTTCTACTCCGAAGTAGCTGATGCCATCGCCTGTGTAAGAAGAACTGGACAACCCTCATGATGTCATCTGTAGGTCACCTCGAGTGTCGTTACCCAGACGACATCTGAATCAAGTGGCACCAAAGCCGGGACGTGGACTGACCCACGTGAACCGCACTCGAACCCAGAGTTCCTGCACTGGGCCGACATAAATAGCGCCGGCGTGAAATATCAAATTCATTGATCCTGAAAGCCTGGATAGACTGGCGACCTGTCCAGGTGGACCCCTGACTTTCGCCTACTATGCGTCGGGATAGGCTCCGACAGACCCCCGTGACCCGGAAACGGATAAAGCAGGAATAGATAATGGATGGATGGATGATCCTGAAAGGTCAGTGAATGAACCAGCCTGTAAGCTGTCAACCAGAGAACCTAATCATGCCGAGACGGCTTTAATATTAAGCATAAACAGCTATAATGAAGATGCTTTTCAGTTAAAGTTCTTTTCCAGAACATCAGAAAGCCACTGGAGCAGCTCAAACCGTCTACATCTCTCAATCTAGTGGCCTTCAAAGACAAGGAGACGGTTTTAAGAAGAGACAGAATGTTCTGAGGCCAAGACAACAGTGTTTTAATGCACAGACCAGAGTTCCAGCAAGTGAAAATATTTGTGAAGTGTTAAGCAAAATCAAGCTTAAGAAGTAGAGCAGAGGTGAACTGTGGTCCCCAGAAGGACAGTATTGAGCGCTGGACAAACAATAACTCCACCTTTTTCTCATATCAGGGACTATTTCACCTCTTAAAACTACACAATCCTGCATGTAGCAGATAAAGCTCTGTCCAGGCCACAAATCAATAGATCACCTATCAGGACAGCTTCACAAATTGCCCCGAGACGGTGTTGGGTGGATGTTTCTGAACCTGCAACAAACCTGCAGGTTGTTTCTTTACACAATGTGACTATAAAAAAAGGAGGGAGGGAAAAAGTGAAGCTGTGCATTAAAGTAAGCACCCTCTTTAATTCTGACATTTGTTCATGTACAAGCACAATTTTTAAAAATCTGATGGTGGTGGTTCTTAGTAACAGGTAAATACACAAGTCGGCCGTCCACCTTCAGCAGCACTACCTTCAAGTTGTGGTCCTACGTGGCCCTACGTGGTCTTACGAGGTCGTACGAGGTCCTACGTGGTCCTACGTGGCCCTACGTGGTCCTACGTGGTCTTACGAGGTCCTACGAGGTCCTACGTGGTCCTACGTGGCCCTACGTGGTCCTACGTGGTCCTACGAGGTCCTACGAGGTCCTACGTGGTCCTACGTGGCCCTACGTGGTCCTACGTGGCACTACGAGGCACTACGTGGACCTACGTGGTCCTACGTGGCCCTACGTGGCCCTAGGTGGCCCTACGAGGTCCTACGTGGTCCTACGAGGTCCTACGAGGTCCTACGTGGTCCTACGTGGCCCTACGTGGTCCTACGTGGCACTACGAGGCCCTACGTGGACCTACATGGTCCTACGTGGTCCTACGTGGCCCTACGTGGTCCTACGAGGACCTACGAGGCCCTACGAGGACCTACGTGGCCCTACGTGGTCCTACGAGGTCCTACGTGGCACTACGAGGCCCTACGTGGACCTACGTGGACCTACGTGGTCCTACGTGGTCCTACGAGGCCCTACGTGGTCCTACGAGGTCCTACGTGGCCCTACGTGGCCCTACGAGGCGGGAGAAAAACTTGGGATCACTTCCTGTCACATGATCCAGTTTCAGCCAGACTTTACCTGCCAGACAGATGTCCTCACATTCGACTACAATATTCTGGTCTACAGAGGAGTTCTTGTGTGTCCTGGTTAGAGGTAAGATTTAAGCCCGAGCCCGACCCGACCCTGACCCGAATTTCGGGCCGGGTCGGGCCTAAAATGTCATTCATTACGTTCGGGTCGGGTCGGGCTTCTATCTCGCTGACGATTTTTTAATAAACATATGTTTATAAAAATGTATACTAAAACGATGTGTGGAATGTGGATACTAAACTAAGGAATACTTGTTATAAAATAAATAATTTGGATAAAACAGAGAAGGCGCTGTAAGGTAATTATATATGACGAAATGACGTAAGGTAATTATATATCACGAGCGCAGAGCTCTGGCTCTGCGCACGTGAACGCGCCCTCTTAATAATCTTCCCCTCCACAAGTCCGCATCTATTTTGACTCGGTGTCCCTGATTATGGAGCAGCAAGAAGTCGAGGATAAACTAAAGACGGGGGAACTTAAAAGGCAAACACACACCGGGAAGAGTGAGGTGTGGAAAAGCTTCAACTTGATGATGTAAAATGCTCCAGAAACTTGCGTTGGCTTCGCTGAATGTCGTCAACGTGGCGCTTTGCTTTCATACGAGAGCAAAAAGACCGGCACCTCGACGCTGAACAGGCGTTTAAACCTGACATCTTCCCCCGTCAACTCTTAAAAAATCCATCAATGATGGCAAATTGTCGGTTAATGTAACCTCTGCAGACACAGAAATATAAAAGATGTAAATGTTTATCCAGTCTTGTTAAACTTAGATTTCGTTACAAAAGGCTTTAATTTGTTAGCATAAATCACCTCCTCCTCCCGAAACCCAACAAATAAAATATGAAATTTCGGGTTTGCTTCGGGCTCGGGCCTGCAAATCAAGTTAATTGGTCGGGCTTTAACACCGCGGGCCTGGGTCGGGTCGGGCTGGATTTTTTAGGCCCGATCTTACCTCTAGTCCTGGTCCAGCAGTTGCAAAACAATCCCAAATCATCACCCCTCCAGCTCCACAGATTGATGTGCAGCATTGCTGCTGTCTTTCCTTCTTGGCATTGTGTTAAGACACACACCTGACTGCTCCAGAAAAATGCTGTTTTTTTGAGGGGTTTATTTACTGTCATGGTGAAGAGTTACACGTGGTTCCTGTCCGGTTTTTTGCACATATAATCATTATCAGAAATTCTGTGTTCTACTTCTACATCAGTTTTAAATCTCTGTCTGTCTTGAAGGCCCCAGGTTGAGTGTTTGTGCTCTGAAATGCTGGGCTGGACCGTTTAAGTGCCATCAGATGACCATCACCCCCCGCTGGAGGGATTCGTCTGGATTATTCTCCTGACTGGCGCCTCTCCACCGCCAGAAGATACAATGAGGCGGTTAACGACGGCAGCGGAGGAAATTATCAGGCTGTAGATGTTCAATTAGCTACGACATTGTCACAGGTGGTCTCGATAACCAAGTCCAAGGTGGAACAAGGTCCCAGACATCTGTCCACTTCTGCAGCCAGCGCCAGCAAAGCTGCGTGAGGACATCTGCTCATCACGGAGCTCCAAATGAGCCCTCCCCAGCCCACTTAACTCAAATGACTAGCGCTAAGAGCATGTCTGATGCTGCGTCTAATCTTTATGACTAAATATGTTATTATCGCCCAGGTTTCCCTTATCTGGCTTCACATCTGCAGTCTCATCCACGCACGGCAACAATCAAGTGTGTGAAGCCATCGGGCAGAACCACGCTCCTGCAGAAACGAGCTGCAGTGCAGAATGTGGCTGTGAGATCCTCAGCGGAGGGGACCTAGATACACTACTGATAACCTGTATATCAAGCTCTCAATCTGCCACGCGCTGAAGGGGGAAAATAAATAGCCTTCATCTTGGTGAAAGTGGCCTCTCCTTGTCCGCAAAGTGGTAAGTCTCACCCATTGTGAAAGTGGAACACGCTCAAGCACAGCGGGAATAGAGGCGATGACAAGGGCACTGGGGCAGGACCACGAAGAGGAGGTGTGCAGCGCTCGTGCCGGTTTGCTCCCTCCGTGGCTGTCGTTATATTTCACTTTGACCATCCGCCGTATTCAGATCCTCCCCTGGGCGCGCGTCGCTCGGACGCCCTTCCTTTTGCGCTGCCACACGTAGATTACACGTTGACAATGTAATCATTGCAGGCAGGTCCAAGCCTGCAAATCCTTTTTCTTTTTTCCCCTCATCTTTCCAACTTGCTGGTTTTCACCTTGCGCCCTCATCCTGAAAGGAGTCGGTCAACCACACCAATTTCAGGAGTGTCCCATAATTATAGACCTGTCAGTCCTGATTTTCATCAACAACTGGGCATGTGATGATCCGGCAGGAATCTTAATGAGTCCCTTATTGGAGTTAATCAGCTACAGGCGCCACAGAGGCCGGCTCAGCGTTTCCCTCAGTCCCCCGCGTGGCTGTCAATCGTCCACTCCGCCGCTGTTCATTCCGTGGTTCGGCCAAAGGACGACGAGCCATTAAAAGACGGGAACGTCCTGTTTTGTTTCACCCATGGGTTTCATAAAAGAAAGTGCTTCTCCTGCAAAATCTTTTATTTTTAAGTCAGTTTATGTCCACTTGCTTCGCCACTTCAGACCGGCTGCTTGATTCCTTCACTTAATTAGAAGAACTATTTCTTCCAGACAGGCGTCCCTGAGGGTCAGGGATTCAAAGAAATGCTTCAGCTAACGGGAGAGGCAGAGCACTTTGTTCATTTTAATGTGCCTTGGCTGGGTAATCTTTTGACACCGTGAAGGAAGTTCTCGGGCTGAAAGGTCTGGGAATGTGAGGAGTCCAGGGCAGAGCAGAGGAGCTCCGACAGCCGACCTGAAGAGTCGCAGCTTTCTGCTGGACCACGTGTTGCTGTAATTAAGAGCACTTCTGGCTGTGCGTGCGCGTGCGTGTGTGTGTGTCTGTGTGCGTGCACGTGCGTGTGTGTGTGTTGTCCATGCTGGGTAAAGCAGCTCACTTTTAAATGTCATGTGATTATTGCAGTACACTGTTATGACCTCCTCATAATTATAATACAATAGAAGCTTCATCTGTCAGTCAGATGTCCTCACATGTGTCTCTAGAAGACTCTGGTCTACAGAGGAGTTCATGTCCAGCCACTGACTGACAGCTGTCCAGGTCCAGACCATCATCCCTCCACCACCGTGCTTCACAGCGGGACTGAGTTTTTATCCAGTTTTTTTGTTTCTGCACTTGCTGTTTCCCTCAGAATTGATTTGAAGATCCTTTTATCAGATTATAAAACTCACATTAATCTCTGTATTACTTATTTGTCAGAGTTGCTTTCATTTTATGAACCTCTTCCTCAGGCGTTGTGGCGTCAGGGCTTTAATTATTCTGAAGGTGAGAGCTGTGCCAGCTGAGAACCAGAGAAGACGCTGGCATTTCTGGGTCATGTCAACGTGTGGCTTCCTCTTTACATGATGGATCTTTAAGCTGTGTCCGTGACTGAAAACGCCAGCTGTCAGAGATTTCCGGGAGCGTTCCTGAGGTCACGCGTTGATTCCATCTCTGAATCGTGTCTGTTTTGAAAGCAGTGCTGCCTGAGGGTGTGAAGATGGACATACAGCACTGATTTTTGGCCTTGTCCCCGGCATACAGAGATTTCTCCAGATTATCTAAAAGTCTGCATATTTTTATGTTGAAGAACGTGATTCTGATTTTGACAGTTTCTCTTCTTCGCGTCTGTGAGTGTTTCAACCAGATCATGTCACTGACCTGTTGACTATTAACCTAATTAAGTATAAATGTTCCTCCAGGTGTTCAACTCAAAATGAGCTCATTTAGTTTAATGAAAGGACAAAATGTCTCACTTTTCTGTTAATATTGTGTTATATTTAACAAATTGCCTCACAGCTGCCGGGGTGCAACCTGTGCTGGAGCTCTGGCCTTTAATATAATAAATGCTATTAAAATAAGGAGACGCCTCTGTAAGTGGACACGTGGAAACAAACACTGACGCTGAGTGTCGTCGTGCGCGCCCTGCCAGCATGTCCAGACTCCAGCACGCCACGAACAGACCGCTGTAGCTTAACGTCAGTGAATGATCTGCTTCTGAAAATGTCAGGCGGTGAGTTGGAATGCAGCGTGTTCATTTATATTTCATTAAAAACCCGGTCGTTTTCCCAAAGCCAAACTGGAGCGCTTTGTTGAAAGCAGCCGTTTTGTACCCCTGACATCCTCCCAGTTCCTCTGAGCAGAGCTGCATTAATTCACTTCCAGACAACACATCCATCTTGTGTCTATGTTTCACCTGAATATAAATGTCAAGGAGACGATGTTGCACTTTGGATTGTAAAGCTTTTAAACGTATGCATCCGTATCACCAACCAGGTTCCACGACATCGCCGTTGCAGCCGTTTCAAACGCACGAGCCAACGTGAGCGCGGCCTTGGACCTCTGGAAGACCCTGGAGCTTTTTATTCCAACACGCATGATTTACTGAATACCATGAAAGCTGAAAGACAAAACAACGTAGGCAACACTGAGTACTCCCTCACTGCTTCCACAGGATTTAGGAGGGCAAGGTGCAGCCAGGTGCTGCTGATGATCAGCTGTTGAAGAACTGAGCTTCAGCAGGTGTGCAGACCTCTATAAAAGGAGATGTTTTGGTAGTTTGCAGGTTCAAAATGCTTGTAAATCTTCCCAGGAGTGGATTTCCCATAAAATATAAATTCAAATTATGCAATGCTCAGAAATACAGAAAAACATTTATAAGCTCCATCTCAGAACCTTCAGGCCTCACGGAGCATGTTAGATGTTAAAGTCAATCAGAAGAAGTTTGAACCAGGAGAGTTTGTTTGGAACAATGTCCTGAGAGACCAAAGATGAGACCAAAGTGAAGATGTTTGGTCTTAATGTCCAGAACCATGTTTGTAGAAAACCAGCAGAAACACCTCAGACCCACTGTCAGGAGGTGGTGGAGGGATGGTGGTCTACCAGGGTTCCTGCTGCCGAAGGAAACGTCTGCCAGGGTTCCTGTTGCCAAAGGAAACGTCTGCCAGGGTTCCTGCTGCCAAAGGAAACGTCTACCAGGGTTCCTGCTGCTGAAGGAAACGTCTACCAGGGTTCCTGCTGCCGAAGGAAACGTCTACCAGGGTTCCTGCTGCCGAAGGAAACGTCTGCCAGGGTTCCTGCTGCCGAAGGAAACGTCTACCAGGGTTCCTGCTGCCGAAGGAAACGTCTGCCAGGGTTCCTGCTGCCGAAGGAAACGTCTACCAGGGTTCCTGCTGCCGAAGGAAACGTCTGCCAGGGTTCCTGTTGCCGAAGGAAACGTCTACCAGGGTTCCTGTTGCCGAAGGAAACGTCTGCCAGGGTTCCTGTTGCCAAAGGAAACGTCTGCCAGGGTTCCTGTTGCCGAAGGAAACGTCTGCCAGGGTTCCTGTTGCCAAAGGAAACGTCTGCCAGGGTTCCTGTTGCCAAAGGAAACGTCTACCAGGGTTCCTGCTGCTGAAGGAAACGTCTACCAGGGTTCCTGCTGCCGAAGGAAACGTCTACCAGGGTTCCTGCTGCCGAAGGAAACGTCTGCCAGGGTTCCTGCTGCCGAAGGAAACGTCTACCAGGGTTCCTGCTGCCGAAGGAAACGTCTGCCAGGGTTCCTGCTGCCGAAGGAAACGTCTACAGATGGTTCCTGCTGCTGAAGGAAACGTCTACCAGGGTTCCTGCTGCCGAAGGAAACGTCTACAGATGGTTCCTGCTGCCGAAAGAAACGTCTGCCAGGGTTCCTGCTGCCGAAGGAAACGTCTACCGGGTTCCTGCTGCTGAAGGAAACGTCTACCAGGGTTCCTGCTGCCGAAGGAAACGTCTACCAGGGTTCCTGCTGCTGAAGGAAACGTCTACCAGGGTTCCGGCTGCCGAAGGAAACGTCTACCAGGGTTCCTGCTGCCGAAGTAAACGTCTACAGATGGTTCCGGCTGCTGAAGGAAACGTCTACCAGGGTTCCTGCTGCCGAAGGAAACGTCTACAGATGGTTCCGGCTGCTGAAGGAAACGTCTGCCAGGGTTCCTGCTGCCGAAGGAAACGTCTACAGATGGTTCCTGCTGCCGAAGCAAACGTCTACAGATGGTTCCTGCTGCCGAAGGAAACGTCTACCAGGGTTCCTGCTGCCGAAGGAAACGTCTGCCAGGGTTCCTGCTGCCGAAGGAAACGTCTACAGATGGTTCCTGCTGCCGAAGGAAACGTCTACAGATGGTTCCTGCTGCCGAAGGAAACGTCTACAGATGGTTCCTGCTGCCGAAGGAAACGTCTACCGGGTTCCTGCTGCCGAAGGAAACGTCTACCAGGGTTCCTGCTGACGAAGGAAACGTCTACAGATGGTTCCTGCTGCCGAAGGAAACGTCTGCCGGGTTCCTGCTGCCGAAGCTCAGGGGTACTTAGTATTGTCCACATATTTATTTTTAATCTCATTTCTGGCTTCATTGTTGTTACATTTGAGGGGTCACATGTTTTTGCACAAAGCTGCATTAAGCATCTACTGCATCACTTAACAGCTGGATGTTTTATGATGATTCGGTCGAATAAAGAAAAAAACAGGAGTCTTTTAACACTGAGACATTTGTCTGTTGACTTCACGTTGGAGAAGGTGCTGACGGCTCTGACGAACGAACGGTGAAGTACAGACACGAGGGAAAAAAAGAAGAAAGGAGCAGTTTTATCGACACTCTCCACATTCAGTCCTTCTGCGGCTGAAAGCTCTGTCAGCTGGCAGCTGTCCCTTTCCGCCTCGGACGTAATCATCCCCGGCAGAATTTCTGAGGCCTCAATCACAGAGCTGCACGCTCCACGTGCACCGTCAGAGGAGCAGCGTAGCAGGCAGATCTACATGAAACACCTGGGGACAGTCATCACAGCCTCGCTGCTGCTCCCAATCCCAGACGTTTCCTCCCAGAAGAAGTCAAGCCCCTGCTGAGGAGCAGGTTGAAGGAAGAATCGAGGAAAAATGCTTTCTTAGATGTTTGGTAGATGTTTGGTAGATGTTCGTATGTGCTACGCGCAGTCATGCGTTAAGGTGTGGTCTTTCTTTTTGCATAAAAAACACAACAGAAGACATCCGATCCTTTTGAGTGTAAACATTAGACAAAGACAACCTCAGAAGAAGAACAAAATGATAAACTGTTCATCCAAAAGGAGAATAAATAATAATAATAATAATAATGTAAGAAATGCTAAGTACCCATGATTCAACAGCTTCTAGACAGTCCGTTAACAGAAATAAGTGTAAGCAGTAATTCGTGGTGCTGAACGACCCGGTTTGCTTTATCGGTCACATGTCTCACATTTGTCTCTAGAGGACTCCGGTAAACAGGAGTTTATGGTCCACTCAATCACTGCAAGGATCCCAGATCCTGCAGCTGAAAAATAAAACAACCTCATCCCAGTTTAAGATTAGTGGTGGACAAAGACGATGGATGGATGACGCCTGAGCAGAAACCCCCTGACCTCCCTCTCAGACCCCTCCTCCAGCGCTACCATGGGAACCCTGAAGCATTCCCATCAACAGTGATGTATAATCTCCCCAGCAGGTCCTGGGTCCTCCGTCGGATGCGGCATGTCTGGAACACAACCCCTGCCCCCCATCAGCAGTAATGTCAGTGGGTCAACACAGCAGATCAGTGTGGCCCCATGTGGTCAGACGTGGTACTGCTACGTGGAGAGCGCCTCTCTCTTTCTTTTTGGAAAGATCTTGTTTTTTAGCAGCTTGTATCAAGCTTCTGGCCTTCTGACAGTTTAGATTGTTTACAAGGACAAGTACCAACATCAGAGTGATGCTGGCATGCTTGTGGACACGCCAGGTCCAACGAGGTTTCGTACGCCAGAATCTAAAGTCATAACAACGTTTATGTTGGCCGCATTTATCTACAGAACCTTAAACACTAGAAGTCAAACTCGTTTCCCTTTCTAAATGCAGACATGGTTCCAAACCTGGGGTTCCTCTACTGAACTCTAGAATCTGGTTCCAAACCTGGGGTTCCTCTACTGACCTCTAGGATCTGGTTCCAAACCTGGGGTTCCTCTACTGACCTCTAGGATCTGGTTCCAAACCTAGGGTTCCTCTACTGGCCACTATGGTCTGGTTCCAAACCTGGGGTTCCTCTACTGGCCACTATGGTCTGGTTCCAAACCTGGGGTTCCTCTACTGGCCACTATGGTCTGATTCCAAACCTGAGGTTCCTCTACTGGCCACTAGGGTCTGGTTCCAAACCTGGGGTTCCTCTACTGGCCACTATGGTCTGATTCCAAACCTGAGGTTCCTCTACTGGCCACTAGGGTCTGGTTCCAAACCTGGGGTTCCTCTACTGGCCACTAGGGTCTGGTTCCAAACCTAGGGTTTCTCTACTGGCCACTAGGGTCTGGTTCCAAACCTGGGGTTCCTCTACTGGCCACTAGGGTCTGGTTCCAAACCTGGGGTTCCTCTACTGGCCACTAGGGTCTGGTTCCAAACCTGGGGTTCCTCTACTGGCCACTAGGGTCTGATTCCAAACCTGAGGTTCCTCTACTGGCCACTAGGGTCTGGTTCCAAACCTGAGGTTCCTCTACTGGCCACTAGGGTCTGGTTCCAAACCTAGGGTTTCTCTACTGGCCACTAGGGTCTGGTTCCAAACCTGGGGTTCGTTCGGTTCCAAATGTGAGTGGATCTCCATTCATCTCCAAAATGTCCAACTTTGCAGCAGAAACAAACACATTCACAGCCAACAATGACAGTCAGGTGGAGGCTGGACGAAATCAGCTGACATTGAAGTTCGTGGCGGCGTTGCTGGGAACACTCAACACTGGCCCTCTTGCCTACAGACATCATACGGGGTCTTTTCTTTTGAGGTGTGTTTTCCGCCTGACTGCAGCCTGAGTAGATGAGCATCGTGATAGAGTCGGAGGTCAGGCTGAGTAACATCGGTGAGTTTAAGCAGAAATGAGAGGATTCCCTACAGGCTGAAATCTGAGCCTGGAAACTGTCTGACTTTCAATTAACTCCTCTATTCCCTCCCTCATCTGTCCACATTTGCATCACTGAGCTCACCTCGCCTTACGGAGATTCTTGTTTACGATGATATAAATCCAAACCTGGAGCGTGACTTGATTATCTGGAGGTCATCCGGTTAGGGAAATGATGGGCCTACCAGAAATACCCGGGCGCCGTAACGAGGCGGGGGGCTCGGCAGATGTCACGGTTCGCACGGCGATGCTTCTCAACGGGGTGAACGCGCAGAGCAAGGACACATATGTTTGGAGAAAAACATTCTCACATTCCTGAGTCCATTTCAGGAGTTCAGCGGCAGGTCAACTCTTAAAATTCATGAAGCTTCAACAAAATCTGTCAAATTAGAAAGTATTTTTAATGATGGCAGCATTTGTGCTCATTTTATGAAATACTAAAAGTCAGCAATTAATTTCTATCATTAAGAAATACAGTTGTTATTATTTCCTAATTTATTGATTTTAAATGTCAGAAAATGATCATAAATGAGATCAAATATTTGGTTATTTTCATCATCCAAGACAAAGTCAGATTGACTCGCGTCTGCAGCCTCTAGAACCAAACAGGTGAGGCGGCGTTCAGCTGCTCCTCACCTGTGGCGCAAACTCCCAGAATGCATCAGGGCTGCTGAAACCCGAGGTTGGAAACCTTGGTTAGTGGACGTTTTGGATGTTATTTTGGATTCCTGTCAAGCTTATTGTATAACCAACGGCCTTTCGTTGAAACTTCTGATGCCTCAGTCTCCGGGTTTGGTACTCCTCAACAGAACCTGCTCTTGGCCAGGTGTACTTCACAGAGTCAGTTACCACGGTAACAAACCGGCTCAACTGAACCCCCTCGGTCGGGGTTAAGGTACCTCCACATCACCCACTTTGTGAAACGGAACCCTGATCTTAAGTTCGATGAAGATGAAGAGCCCTTCAAACTGCTTCAAAAGGTTATAACACAATGCCAACGAGGGAAGACATCGGCAATGATTTTAGAGAATCAAGTGAAGCAAAACCAGTTCCAGACCATTCGAAGTGAATTATTGCACAGAAAGAAAAATACAAACTGAAAACCTTAAAGCAGAAAGAAAACATACTGACACAAAAGCTGTGTCATTCCTATATTCCAATAAAATATCAGTCCTCTGCTAGTCTGCTGAGTGTGTGGGTTGCAGCGCCGTAGCGCCAGAACGCCACGGTCCAGATGTCGTTGTGGCAGCCACAACTGTTTTGGATACGAATGTGAGGTAACTCCAGTCGGCGTCAGCAGCTCCGTGAGCTGGGCGTGTTCCGACTGACTGCTGGTGTTGCTCGCTCCGCCCAGTTTTAACCGCGGTTGGATGAAGTCGGCTTCAACTTGGATGGTGTTCTTCATAGCTACAAAATATTAGCTTCAAGTCACAAGTTCAGAAGCCCGTCGCGGCGTCTTGAGGGGGTTTGTCCTGCTCTTCCTGACTCAACACGGCTCAGTTGTTTAGTCTTAAAGTTTACGAGAAAAAAGATTCTTATGCTGATTGAAATCCAACTTTCTCATCACATTTTAGTTTGGGATCAGGAGAAAAAGTATGAAAAACAACAACGTCTCCTGGTATCTCATTTCAAAGCATCATTTCAAGTCCTCAGACATATAAAGGATCACAAAAATTCCTACACTCGAGCCCTCGGAGGCATGGAAAGCAGTAATTACCAAAAAACGGTGAGAAAACAACTGGACAAGCCGATTGTGTATTGATCCTGTGTGTTCTGCTGTAAACAGATATCCCATCGCCTGAAGCTCCGTGCGCAGTGGGACCAGCTACCGGTCTGCAGGTACTCGCAGTAAACACTGCGACGGCAGCAGGATTTCACTTCGGCTGTGTGTCTCAGATACACCAAAGCCAAATAAATCCCTTTGAACAAACTTGCATCTGTAAACCGGCTCTGGGCTGTCTCTCCCCGTCTCATAATGAGCTGCGTTTTCCCTAAAACGTAAAGATGCAGTTTCCTCCTGTATCAGCAGGCGTAAATGTCTTTGATGACTGTGTGGTAATTTCAAAATACGATTCGTTATATTCGTTTTCAGCGTTTTATCCTCCATTATTTAATGGTGCGTGAGACTTGTGCTTCATGAACGTTTGTCTGGGCTGCAGCCGCCTCTTTGTATCCGCTATTGATCTAGAGCCTCATTCCAGCCCGTGGAGAAGATCCGTGTCTCCGTCTACTTACCACATGGGCCGTCTTTGTTTAAAAATCAGATTGATCACCAGGACTTTTGTCTGTGCTGCGAGCAGAAGCGACTCTCTGAATCTTAAACGCGTGTGGAAGACATGGAGCTCAGTGATTATTGGTCCTTTTTTAAAGACCTAAACAGGAGGCAGTGATGCAGATTGATTTTTGTTTTGTTGTAAGCAGGGCCAAAATAATGACTATTGTCTCAGTAATGGATAGAGAATGCATTATAGGCCATACATTTGTGATGAATTATGCATAAAGACTGAGCAGCTGGCTGCACATCATCTCTGAGCTCAAGTCTTTCTGTAGCAAAACTAACTGTCTTCTCCACCTCCAAACCTGCAGTTCCTCGAATGACCACTAGGGCTCCAGAAGCGAGTGCGTCTCAGTTGACCTCTATGTTTACAGCAGAAAAACACATTCACAGTTTAGTAAAACCGACTCAGTCGACAGAGTTTATGTTAGATCTGTCCAACACATCAATAACACATTAACGCATATTCTGCACAGACGGTTCAGGGAATATGACCCTCAGTCCTCCTGGAGTTTGGAGAAACAAAAAGCAACGCCGCTGTAATTGTGTGTAAAATACGATGCACGAAGCTTCGGCTTTCTGAAGAGCCATTTTCAAGCTGTGGCTGCCATGATGATGATGATGATGATGATGATGATAATTAAACTAACATTTGTTTAAAGGAACTGGAGCTGGCAGCCACAGCTTCTCAACGTGGATGATTGCCTGCTCCTGCATTTCTCCTCTCATAAAGGTAAACAGAACATAAATATAAAAATAGTGTGATTAATTGTAATTAATTGTAGGTTAACTATTGAAATCATCCCTTCAGCTCTTTAACATTCCTAACAGGATTCTGCTGCAAACATCTGACGGCGGCTCTGGAGACACGTCGGCGGGACTCGGCTGAGGAGCTGGCGGCCGCAGCTGAGACATACGGCGGCGCGTTCCCGTTGGCGTCCTGAGCAAATCAAATCCGCTCTACAGAAACCACACGTGCACTGGCCCCAGCGGCGATCTGATTGGCTCCCTGAAGTGCCCCTGTCCTGTCACTCATCTGCCCTGCGTCCACCTATAATCTGATCATTGATTATTGATCAGATTATAGGCCCAAACACTGGTGGCGCTAATGAGCCAAATGGGAATGTCCAGCGTCAATAAAGCTTACAGAAGCAGAAGAAGCCCGCTGTTCACCGGCCCACTGACGTCTACGTTTGGAGGAGTTGGTTGATGAGTCATGAATCCCAACGCCACGTCGTGCGTGACCTGATGACACAAAGAGATTTAAGTCCCTCGTGTCTTTGTTGAACACAGCGATTAAACAGCTGTGCAAGAAAAACGTTAGTAAACCCAAACTCTGCTAATTGGACTCACTTTATTTCAGAGCTCAGACACGTGGCTTCGAGGAGTGTGACTCAAAAAACTCCCTCATTTGAAGTTTGTGGGTCATGAACCTCACAGAAAGATCTCGGAAGACAAGATTTCCTTATCTCGAACAAAGTTCCACTCTGCATCCAACTTGTTTGGAAGTAGTGCTGTACTTATAACGACCAAAGCTTAATTGGTGTCCCTGTAACTCCTGGTGATAATAAAAGTAGGTTATGAAGCGCGGAAGTGCGGCGGTGCAGCGGAGACCTGGCTGGAGCTTCATGTGACACCTGGGATACAAACTTATTGGAATGCAATATTCGCGCCATCCATTACTTCGATTGCAAAGCCTAATCTCATCATCCCCTGCAGAATTATAAAACTGTCATTCGTGATAATTTGCAGAGTGACAGTGTGTGAGGGCGCCGGTGCAGAGCGTGAGCTTCTGCGAAGTTCTGCTCCGGCTTTCCGGACCAGAGAGCTTCAGTCCATCAAATCCTGTTTAGGACACGTTTGAAAGACAGAGATAAGAGGTTTACGCTTTCTTGCCAAAAGACGGAAGGAAACGTACCAGCGGCTTTAGATGAAGTCAAAGTGCAGCCGGACGAAGCAGCATCAAGTATCAGTAAGTGAGGCAGCTGAAAAGTCCGGAGTGAAACGTCTTGATTCCGTCCTTTTACTTCCAACATTTACCTGCGGCCTGAAAAGTCTTTACTAGTGAAAGGTGGGGGGTTCGTCAACGTGATTTATTGATCCTGATTCATCAACCATTGTTGGAGTCCATGCCTGTCTGTGTTCGCGCTGTAATTATAATTAAAACGCTCGGTGGCGGCGCAGGCTCGCTTCTGCAGCCGTGGCCCACGCCGCCCCCCCGTCCTTCTGTTTACTTCCTTAATGCTGCTGGAAATGGAGCAAATTTAATTGTTTGATGTTGGTTTAGTTTGACATTGTAGAGATGTTCAAGAACGAACGACGCTCACGAGCAAACTAAACCAACCACAGCACCTGGCGAGAGGTGAACGCCGGGGTCCAGCTTAGCTAAGCCCCTCCCACGAGCATAAAGCCGGCTTTATTTCTCCTCCCCGCTGAAATAAAAAATAACGTGTTCAGGAGCAGCTCAACGGCGATCACCTGCAAAGGTTCGAGCTGAGTCTGGCTGACACCTGCTCTCATAAATCCTGTGGAAGATCAAGGGGGTACTTAGCATTACCCATGATGTGTTTATTTCCTTTTTGGCTTAATTCTATTAAAATAAAGGTTAAAAGATGAGGGCACTAACTGTTTCATATGACTGGATGCCTCTATATGTACCAAATGCATTTGTGGTAATCTCGTCGTCCACCCGTCTCCTTCTGCATGAACGCTTGTATTTGTCTTTTCTCGTCATGAAGCTGGAGATGGCGCGCTGATTGCCTGTCCCCCGCCGTCCTGCAGCACGGGATGATCTGCAGGCGTGAGGACAGCAGGCCATTATTCAGTCCTTAGATGTGCTGCCTCTTATCAGCACGCTGAGCTGACTGAGGCAGCTGCTCTTGTCAACATGCCAGCACCCCAAAGTCCTCGAGGGGACAAGATTTGACGGGGCTGCTCAAACAAACCTGCAAAAAAGAAAAATTAAACACATACACAAACAGACCGTATCTTCCAGGCAGACAGGGGTGTAGTCTTGATGGCGCACACATGTAGTCACTTCGGCTCTCGCCGCTCAGCGTCTCCGGCTCTCAGCGGGGCCCGATGTCAACATGGAGGGCGTGGAGGAGGCGTTTGACGGGTGACGGACGCAGAATGAGGATGACAACCTTTGGTGACTAATAGCAAAAGACAAGATTACTCTAGAACAAAATAAAAAATAAAACACACGTCTGGTCATATTGTCCTTTTGGGGATATTTCCAGCTTGATTAAAGGTCATCAGCTCCATCTCAGTGGGAGGGGTTTCACCGCGACTGACGTGTCATGTGACTCCTCGGGACTCCAGAGCTTCGGCTTATTAGAAATTCATTAACACCATCAAGCAGCAGGAAATAATTCTTACTTTTATGCTACAATTAGTTTCAGTAATCCGGGACGTTTCCCGGCCTGAACGTGAAGGTTTCTGCCGCCGTCTCGCACAGATGTGAGCTCCAGAGGAACGTTTCCACATATCTCTTGGAAATGAATGTTGAGTTGACTCCTGGGTGACATAAAGACCCGGATTTAGAGAGTTTCCTTAGCAGGACACTGTGCTGCTTTATTTTCTCACCATGGAGCCCTTTAAAGACCAAAGTCAATTTACCGGCTCGCAGTGACACAAAAACATGTGATTTAAGCTTTCTGCAGTTACTTGTTGGTTTATTTGTTTTCCCTGGTGAAATCTGGTGGAAACATTTAAACACAAGTCTGTTTAAGGCCGGAGGTTTTTATAAATCATTTCTATTTGTTTTGAAGAGAAGTGTACTGTACCTGTGAAGAGACCACCACAGCAAAACCATAAATACCATAATCCATCTTTTCCAGAAGGCCACATCCTGTTAAGGGTTGTGAGGTGAGAAGCAAAAGCAGGAGATCTTCGTCAGGAGTGGAATCACGTCCTTCCATTGTTTACAAAAGGTGCTCGGAAGGAAAATCTGGAAAAATATAAAACCACCTCCAACACAAAACTAAATCTACAAGATGAGGACTAGAGGAAACAGTCAAACAAAACAGGACGCAAAAACAGCTGGGAAGCAGATTTTCAAAATAAAAGAAATGAGTCAAACAAACCAAAAGTTCAAAAAAACAAAAGACGTCTAAAACACGACAAAAACTTTAGACTTTGACACATCCAGCTTGATAAGTCGTTGCTCAACGTGCAAAACGTGCCTCTGCATAATTAGGGGCGTGGCCAACTTCAGCCAACTTCAGTCAACTTCAGTCGACTTCAGTCAAATTCAGTCAACTTCAGTCAACTTCAGTCAACTTCAGCCAACTTGTGCCAACTTCGAGCCAACTTCAGCCAACTTTAGTCAACTTCAGTCGACTTCAGTCGACTTTAGCCAACTTCAGTCGACTTTAGCCAACTTCAGTCAACTTCAGTCAAATTCAGTCAACTTCAGTCAACTTCAGCCAACTTTAGTCAACTTCAGTCGACTTCAGTCGACTTTAGCCAACTTCAGTCGACTTTAGCCAACTTCAGTCAACTTCAGTCAAATTCAGTCAACTTTAGTCAACTTCAGCCAACTTTAGCCAACTTCAGTCAACTTCAGCCAACTTCAGCCAACTTCAGTCAAATTCAGTCAACTTCAGTCAACTTCAGTCAACTTCAGCCAACTTTAGTCAACTTCAGTCGACTTCAGTCGACTTTAGCCAACTTCAGTCGACTTTAGCCAACTTCAGTCAACTTCAGCCAACTTCAGCCAACTTCAGTCAACTTCGAGCCGACTTCGAGCCGACTACGAGCCAGCTTTGAGCCAACTTTGATCCAACTTTTGCCAACTGCGAGCCAACTTCGCCAGACTCTGGCCAACCCGCCCAGCCAGACTGGGACAAGGGTTTTATAAAGTCCGTTCCTTCCTAATCCTTTCTGCAGCTCTCCCTGCTCCGTCGGAGCAGTTATTTTCTTCAGGGGCTCAGCGGGGGCCTTCAGTTCTCTCTTCTTTTGTTGAAACCTCGTGCACATGACGTCTCTCAGAATTCCAGAAATGAGAGATTTGTAGATTAAGAGAATAACCCAATGTTCTCTCTGTACGATGGAAAGAAATCACAGCGAGGCCCACGAGTCTCGGCTGCACGACTTTAAGACGTCTGTCTTTTATCCCAGAGGTACAAAGCAGCCACTTATCTGTCACGCTGAAAAGAGAAAGACCATATGTGGATCTTCAGGTAATATAAAACCTCAGTGGTTGGTCTTATTAATTAATTTCTATATTTCCTGACACTCTCATAAAGTTGTAAATTACATTCTGAAGTATTTGTTATGGCGGTGAAACCGGGGCATCTTTTAACAAAGAATCATTGCTGACGACAGAAAGTTACAGCTGAAAACCTGCCAGGAAACTCAAGGAACATCCATCATCCATCCATCCATCATCCATCCATCCATCATCCATCCATCATCCATCATCATCCATCCATCATCCATCCATCATCCATCCATTATCCATCCATCATCCATCCATCATCTATCCATCATCCATCCATCATCTATCCATCATCCATCCATCCATCATCCATCCATTATCCATCCATCCGTCCCTCCATCCATCCATCATCCATCCTTCATCCATCATCCATCCGTCATCCATCCATGCATCATCTATCCGTCCATCCATCCATCATCCATCCATTCATCCATCGTCCATCCATCATCCATCCATCCATCATCCGTCTGTCCATTCATCCATCCATCCATCATCCATCCGTCCATCCATCATCCGTCTGTCCATTCACCCATTCGTCCATCCATCCGTCCATCCATCCTTCCATCCACCCCTCCCTCCATCCGTGTGTCCTTCCATCCGTCCGTTTCATCCGTCCGTCTGTTTGTCCATCCATCCATCACGGGGGTCTGTCGGAGCCTATCCCGACTCATTACAGGCGAGAGGCAGCGGTCCACCTGGACAGGTCACCAGTCCATCACAGAGCCACGTACAGAGACAAACAGCT
>CM026214.1:1667818-1753438 GCA_014839995.1 Xenentodon cancila | reverse complement strand
TGAGGATGACGGTGAGGGTGAGGATGACGGTGAGGATGACGGTGAGGATGACGGTGAGGGTGAGGATGAGGGTGAGGATGACGGTGAGGGTGAGGGTGAGGGTGAGGATGACGGTGAGGATGACGGTGAGGGTGAGGGTGAGGGTGAGGATGAGGGTGAGGGTGAGGATAACGGTGAGGATGAGGGTGAGGGTGAGGGTGAGGATGAGGATGAGGGTGAGGGTGAGGGTGAGGGTGAGGATGAGGGTGAGGATAACGGTGAGGGTGAGAATGAGGGTGAGGGTGAGGGTGAGGATGACGGTGACGGTGAGGATGACGGTGAGGATGAGGGTGAGGATGACCGTGAGGGTCAGGGTGAGGATGACGGTGAGGGTGAGGGTGAGGATGAGGATGAGGGTGAGGATGACGGTGAGGGTGAGGGTGAGGGTGAGGGTGAGGATGACGGTGAGGGTGAGGGTGAGGATGACGGTGGAGGATGACAGTGAGGATGACGGTGAGGATGAGGGTGAGGGTGAGGGTGAGGATGAGGATAACGGTGAGGGTGAGGGTGAGGGTGAGGATAACGGTTGAGGATGAGGGTGAGGGTGAGGGTGAGGATGAGGGTGAGGGTGAGGGTGAGGGTGAGGATGAGGGGTGAGGATGAGGGTGAGGGTGAGGGTGAGGGTGAGGATGAGGGTGAGGGTGAGGGTGAGGGTGAGGGTGAGGGTGAGGGTGAGGGTGAGGATGAGGATGAGGATGAGGGTGAGGGTGAGGGTGAGGATGAGGGTGAGGATGAGGATGAGGATGAGGGTGAGGGTGAGGGTGAGGGTGAGGGTGAGGGTGAGGGTGAGCGGCTGCTGGAGAGTGATATTACACCAGGAAGCAGAAGAAACAACAGCAGACGGAGTGCAGCAGTGTCAGCATTCAATTAAGATGGTCAGGAATAAGGCAGAATAATCACGCGTACTCTGCAGGCTGGAGGCAGGAAACAGGGAATTTTAATTAAATGTTTTTTGTTCCCAGCAGTTGGACTTCAGTCCTCTGATGGCTCACATGGTTGTTTCCTCAAGCATCGCGAGGTTGAAGAGGTTGAAGAGGTCTAAGAGGTTGAAGAGTTTGTCGTCTGTACGTTTTTCCTAGAAACTGATGGAGATTCAACTCTAAACTTTACTGAATTGTTCTTTCATCTACAATCTGGTGGCATCCAAAGATACTCGAGTCATTTCTGCTCGTCCAAACCGAGCCCCAGGTCTCTTGTGACCTTTTAAATCTCATCAAGTCCCTTGAGTAAATATCTAATCGATTAAAAGCATGTGGCATCTGCATAATCTGCTTGAACATCCCTCTCGTAAGCAGACAAATCCATGTTACATGTACATAGACAGAGCTACGTTCACAAATGTCACATAAAACTTTACTGTTCAAAACAGAAACCTCATGTTGGCCTGGGATGGAGGAGGCATCAGCATCTCTGGGCTCGGAGGCATCCAAGAAGCCTTGGATACTACTAAATACTAAATATATTTATAAGCTGAGCTGCCTGAGAGCGCTTTGGTACGGGGGAGGGGCCTGCGGCAGCACCTGCTGCTCACTGAGAAGAGTGAAAAGAATACGAGCTGTCACGTTAGAGTCTACAAACGTATTCAATAACGCCTGAACGTTGCTGGATTTGGTGCTACTTCATTTCCTACCATCTCTTCACGTGCTTCATGTGAACACTTCTACATGTGCTACACTTCGAACCTTTAGTCCTTAGTGAGGTAGACTGTCACAACATATTTTCCTTTTGGGGATCAGTAAAGCATTAGTCACGCTATAAAGTAGTTTTATTTTTGAATGGTAAAAATATCAAACTGAAGACGGCGCTAGAAGACAATAAAAAAAGAAGACCATAAAACAACTGAGGGTTTAGAATTAGAAGAATGTCCTGTTATTTCACACGTCTACACCGTCTGTTCATCATCATGGATCCAGTGAAGGTGAACGTCCCTGCTTTCATTTAGATAAAAGGAAGTTTAAGTTTTACAGCTCTTGTAAAACATCTACACAATCTCAGTAAAGTGAAGCTGCTGTTCACGAGGATCTTCCAAAAAGTCAGCTCATGTGGTTGAGCGGTTGGAAGAAGTTTTTGTAGTATATAATAAATTGAAGCCAAGGACACAGCCTGGGATTTATGGAAAGGCTGAGATTGTATCACCAGTGTTAGATGATAATAAGCCTCCACCAATTCATCACTGCAGCCAGGAACCCTGAGCTCAGCTAAAGCCTCTATTCATTTCTCCTCAATAGAAACACTCTCACATCACTTTCTCTTTTTTTTAGATTTCAGATTCCTCCTCATGATAAATGAAAACTTCCCCGGGATCAGCGACAATGGCCTCCCTGTGGATTTGTGTCTTTTCAAAAGCGTTCAGCCGGGTTCATTCATTTTTACTAAGACCTGCCACTTCTGATTCTGCAGACGCTAGCAGACTGTTTTACACGAATAAAAATGATCTGAAGAGACGTCTTTAACCGGCCAACACGCTTTCCTGAGGTCTTCATAAAGTGTTTGACATGTTTTAGTCAAAATACCACAGAGATGCTGTTTTAGGAGGTGGAGCCAGACACTTTACTCCGCCTCCCTCCCCGCCACCACTCTGCCTGCTGTGAGGTCTGTCCTACAGCTTTGAAACTATCGTAATCTGAAGTGGAGACAATGCAGCACGATATTCAGTCTGGTGGACACGAGGATGAACTCTTCTCTGATCTGGGTCTGTGATGTCACAGAACCCAGCAAATCTCTGTTACAGAGTATTGTCTGGTGGATCAATACTAACACTTCTGCTGCTCAAGAGGAGGGCAGGATGAAGACTGATGAGGAAATATTCATCTGTAAAAGGAGACAAAAATGAAGCAAGAGAGGTATCTAGCAGAGGGAGTTTTGACAGGAACTTTTTCTGCAGCCACAGTGATCCAGATGGGGGTTACATTACCTACCGCTCTGATCTCAGATACTTCCACTTTTGATTGTATTTCAGTGAAAGAAGCGATCTGTAAGGTAAAACTGTCAGTGGATCCTCGTTTCTGTCCTCACTTGTGGTGTTACAACCCGGCCGTTAAAGGTAAAAGAAGAAATAACATTTTACCAGATGGTAAAGGTTAAAGCAAAAGCAGTTTATTTACAAACTAAAAACTACTACAAAACTATCACAGAAAAGGTGGATTACTAACCCTCCACAACACAACCAGTCTGAGGCAGACGGGTCAACTGGTCAACAATGGCCACTGGACCACACGAAGACGAGACGAAGATCAGACCAACCTGGAAGCAATGAGGACATCAGGCCCCCACAGTCTGCACAATGTAAAATACGCAGCCCCTCAATCGGTTAAATAAAACACCAAGTTGTGAATCTTCAGATTTCCCTCTCCGTCAGAGGAGACTGGACGCCGTCATCCCTGGACCTCTTTACGATGAGACAAATCCGTCTTTGTCTGCTGACCTCCAGAGAACATTGTGTTAATCTCCGGGCTGCGTCTTCAGAGTAGTTTTCATTTTCTTCTCTGCACAGCAGCACAGAAACTCGTTCGCTCTCCTCTGCAGGATACGATGGAGGAGAACCTGAGCTGCTGATATCATGGCTGATTAGCGTTTGGGGAGTGAGAATGCGAAATGCGAAACCCCGGCCCTCTGCTTTCGGACGGGCGTGGGGCTTCAGCAGCTCGGGGGGAGGAGGACGCGGTGAAGCTGCTGCAGAGGAGGATGATGATGATGGTGACCTCAGGACCAGCAGATGTGGAGATCAGATCCAGCTGCGAGAGTGAACTCTGCTTGTTCCTGTCTTTATGAAAATATTCGTATTTTTAAAGAGAAATCTGTGATTGTACCGTCCTTTTGTAAATTATTCAATCAAGAAGCATACTTCAATGCAAATGCTAAAAAACATTGTTCAACCTTTTTCGAATTAAGATCTGTAAATATTTTCCCACTTTTAGGGGACAGATTTGATTTTATTCTGTCACATGGCTGAGGACAGACGCACGCAGAGACACCTATTGTTTTTATGATGATTCAGGAAAACAAGTCACATATAACCTTGTTTTCACCGAGTTGTGTGTTAACCCAAGGCCAAAAGGGACAGACATTAGCAATGTTCTTAGAGAAGCAGCTGTTGCTGCACATAAAGCTGGAAAAGGTTATTAAACCTAAAAAAAACCTAAAAAATTTAGCGTTTTAGAGAGAGATTATTCACACGTTTAAAACATTCAAGACAGTTGCTGCTCTTTATGCACGTGGACATCCTCGGGTCCCAAGGTCAGACTGTGCAAAGAAAAAGTTGCCCAAACATCAGGCTGTAGAACCCGTTTCCTCTTTCATCTGGTCCCCTACGATGCTGGCAGGTTGTCGTGGTGTCAGAAGAAGCTGCCTCCTGGATCACATCAGCAACGATGGTTTCAGTTGGACTTTCAGCTTTGTCTTTATTTTCTTCTTCTCCTGGGGCTGTTTAACAGGAAGGACTTATGATGTGCTCGTCCATCTTCCGGGTCTCATCATGACGCTCTCTGACAGTCTCCTTTATGACCTAAAAGCCGTCGGAGGTTGACACGCAGGCGTCTCTGAGGCTGAGCAATTGAAAAACGTGTTGTATAGCGGAAATGTCAGAATCCAACAGCGACTCCGCCATGACAAAGACCGTAAAAGGTGTCACATGAGGTTCGGGGGCAGGGCCGAGCTTATTGAGGAGTTATTATAGATTTCATTAAGAGATACAGGGAGGGAAAAATCCAATTTGAAGTTATGAGGGTTCCCGGCAGCTGCAGAGAGGAGCTGCAAGAATGAGTCACTGCAGTCTGATTCAGGCTTAAATGGCATTTCTCAGCAATTAGACGCCGTGTGACTGACTGCAGGAAAGCTGCATGACTTCTGCTTTTTGGAAAAACATAATCTCCCCGTAACACGGATGTTTCAACACATGAGTTAAAAAGCGCCAACAGAAGGGTAATATGTACTTATGTACTCAAGATATTGCAGCGGAGCACCCTGCAGGATGATTTCACAAACCACTTATTTTCAGACCAGAGTTTGTTTCAGCAGCTTAATGGCAAGAATATAACGATGAAAAACAATCTGAGAAGGTTAATGTGCTGCAGAAGTGGCCTCTTCTCCTTCATCTGTGGACCACAAGTGGACGCAGATGTTCTAAAGTACGCCATCAGATCATCGTATAGATAGTCATCTTCATCCTGACTCTTGAAGCAGAAAGAGGCCTCTCACCTTCCCGTCTCCTCTGTGGAGATGAAAAGTGCAAGGTGGGTGTTTTAGTGTCATCGCTGCGCTGTGAAGCACATCGGTCCGTTACCGCCGTCAAATACACAACAGGAAAAGAAATAGTAATAAAATGTAAGTATGGTAAGTTGTTGGTTGTTTTTTTTGTTGTTTGGTTTTCATGGTGCTGAGAACACTTCCTATTTCTATTTCTAACTTCAGCTCTCTGTGATGTCATCCTTATATGGTCAAATCCTCCAGCCAGCAAAACCAAAACCTTCATGGTCATGTCAGCGTCGGGTGTGGAGGACCCAAATACCGGAGTCTAGGAGGCGGGAGCAACAAGCAGAAGATGTGAAAGACGAGTGGCGCTCCTATTGGCCCATGTGTGATGTTACTGCTTTAAAACATTGATGTTTGATGGACTGACTGAGAAATGGGATGTCTGAGATCAGGAACTCTTTGGTGTTCCATCGATGTCCAGCTGGGACGCCCAGCTGACTGGGGTGAGTCCATTCGTCTGTACACTGAAGTTTCTAAACCTCACCGAGACTTAGGTTGTTTAATCCTGAGTGTTTTATTGTCCGGGGCCGGGTCGGGGGGGCAGAAGTCTAAGCAATAATAATAATAATTCAATCTAAAGATTTAAACCCGACGTAACAAGGGTGCGTTGGGGTCATTGAGAATAAATAGATAATTATCATTTTGAGTATTGCTATTTTCCCAGCGTTCAGATCATCACCTACTTAACGGAGTCCAGTGAGCTCCGACAGTCTGGAGGAGACGTAGAAGGTCTGTACATGGAGGGATGCTGATACGTGGGCTGCCTCCCTCCATTTAGTTTGGTGAAATAGAAGAAGGGATGACTTACTGATTGATACTCCATTATTACGATTACTCAGTAAACTGGGATCTTTCATGGAGGATTTTATTCACTTGTAACAAGAGTAAAATATCATCAGCATATAAGCTGATGTTATGGTGCAGCTGAGATGTCTGGACTCCTGTGATGTGGAGGTTCTGACGGTCGACGGCCGCCTGGGCCGCTTCCTGGTCTCGATCACCTCCGTAATCCACCGCTTTTGTTTGTCTTTGTACAGTTCATGTGCCGTCTGATCTCCGTCCTGGAGATCTGTTGTTTCCAATTTTCCAGCAGAAAGTTCATTTTCTGTTAATTAATGGTGCATCCAGTTCGTTAATTTGCTCTTGAAATTGTGGAAGTTCTCAAAGCTTGGACGGCCTCCTGTCCCCGGGCGTTTTCAGATGAGTTTAATTTAGCAGGGAATTCTCTGAATATTGGAAGAATTTCTTGTTCATCCGTAAGATTCCGAGTCCTTAATAGTGGGAATCATTTTATTGTTCTTTGTCTCGTCTGAGTTGATTATCTACCTGGTTTATTGACACTCATTTTTTTCTTGTATGAGTCTCTGGAATTGAGGCTTTTTCGTTTATAATCTCATTTAATTGAAGCTGATGTTTTCTTGATTCCTTCCGAGTTTCTTCTGTTGCGTTATTTGAACTCAGTTTTGGTTTTTTTTGGCTCTAGTTTGAGTTTTTTTCTTCTATGAACAGAGTTTGGTCTGATTTTACCTCGTAGTCCTGCCGAACCTGTTCCTGATGTTGGAGAATTGTTTGTTTCTAGGACGGATAGCCACTCCTTTTTAAAATAACTACCAGATGGCACAACAGCGCCATCTGGTGGTATGATTGCGTAAACCTGGTAAATCCAGGTGAAAGTCACTGAAGCACAGACGCTACATACGATCCAGTGAATGTTTGGATTGAAGTCTGTGCAGCCTGCATGAAGATCCAGATGTGAGATGGCAGCTGGCAGACAGAGGACAGTCTGTCCACCATCAGACACGTGCCCGTGACCGATTTCACTTCAGGTCCGTGAACTCCTGGAAGAGCGAGTGGTTCTCTGAAGCTCGAAGTGAGCAGCTCAGATGACCGACTTCACACATTCAGCTGAAGGTGGAGCAGAGGGCTTCATCCTTCAACCATCTTCATGATGCAGCTGCACCGAAGATTCAGCATCAGAATACAGCCGTCGACATCTGAAGTGGATCAAAAACACTTACCCGTTATGCAAGAAGTATTAACGGCATCCGTTCTGGTCTGCAGACGACTCTGATCAGATATTGACTAGTACATCTACCAACTCGAGCGAAACAAGAACATTTAACTAACTGAAACTCAAACAAGACTCCTGACAGGACAGGGACAAGGTTCCTGCAGGAGCTGCTGCCTCAGGAACCATCTGATCGTCTCTGGTGGCTCACTCACGCCCCCATGTGGACACATTTGTTCAACACCACATCTGTATCTGAGTTTGTACCAACTTCATCATCCAGGGAAACACCAGCAGATTCCTTTGTTTTATTCTTTTAGATAAAAGTAAAGTGGAAAAGTTAAAAACTACCAAACTCAGTAAAAATGACACTATACCTGCAGGATATAAGAACTAACCTGGACACATCATGTAAAGGTTCTCAGTAAAATCCAGTTTCCAACATGCTTCATAAATATCCCACGTTGACGTTCATCCAAACTCTAAAACGACGACGGTTTCAGTGATTTTTGTGGATGTGAACAAAACAGGACTTTAACACTCGTAGGCTCAAACAGTCGGCTGCTGCTGTTTTATTCAGCTTAAAGAAAACTTTATGTACAGCGAGACTTTAACGTCATGCACGAAAACCGGCTCGTCAATCAACCCAAATCAAAATCTGCTTCATTTAAATTAAATACGTCAGGATGCAGTCATGTGATAACGCGTTTGTGTACTTTGGGCTCATTTTGACTAAAATTCTGTCCAATCAGCTGCTGCCACTCGTCCCCCCCCTCAGCTGCTCTTCATCCTCTTAGTCTCTGCCAGCAGCGTCGCCGCCGCCTCCTCCGGGTCTCTCTTGACACCTCGCCCGGCCTCGGCCATGGCGACGCCTTCTCTCGGGTTTCTTAACTCCCTCCTCTCCCGTCTCTCCTCCATCTCACCAATATCTGCAGCGAAGAGCGTCTTCAGAGCAGGGATGAGTGTGGGGATAATTTGAAAGTCTCCAAAACGAATCTGTAAAAAGAGGAATATTGGATGGATGGACCTGGATAGACTGGCGACCTGTCCAGGTGTACCCCTGCCTTTCGCCTGATATGCGTCGGGATAGGCTCCGACAGACCCCCGTGACCCGGAAACGGATACAGCGGGTATAGATAATGGATGGATGGATGGATGGATGTGTGGGTGGATGCGTGGGTGGGTGGGTGGATGCGTGGGTGGATGGGTGGATGTGTGGGTGGATGCGTGGGTGGATGGATGGATGTGTGGGTGGATGCGTGGGTGGATGGATGGATGGATGTGTGGGTGGATGGGTGGATGTGTGGGTGGATGGATGGATGGATGCGTGGGTGGATGGATGGGTGGGTGGATGGATGGGTGGATGGATGCGTGCGTGGGTGGATGGATGGATGGGTGCGTGGGTGGATGGATGGATGCGTGGGTGGATGGATGCGTGGGTGGATGGATGGATGTGTGGGTGGATGGATGGATGCGTGGGTGGGTGGATGGATGCGTGCGTGGGTGGATGGATGGATGGATGGGTGGGTGGATGCGTGGGTGGATGGATGGATGGATGGATGGATGGATAGATGCGTGGGTGGATGGATGGATGGATGCGTGGCTGGATGGATGGATGTATGGATGGATGCGTGGGTGGATGGATGTATGGATGGATGCGTGGGTGGATGGACGGATGGATGCGTGGGTGGATGGACGGATGGATGCGTGGGTGGATGGACGGATGGATGCGTGGGTGGATGGACGGATGGATGCGTGGGTGGATGGACGGATGGATGCGTGGGTGGATGGACGGATGGATGCGTGGGTGGGTGGATGTATGGATGCGTGGGTGGGTGGATGTATGGATGCGTGGGTGGGTGGATGTATGGATGCGTGGGTGGATGGATGTATGGATGCGTGGGTGGATGGATGTATGGATGCGTGGGTGGATGGATGGATGGATGCGTGGGTGGATGGATGGATGCGTGGGTGGATGGATGGATGCGTGGGTGGATGGATGTCTTACTCTCATGTGGTCAAACGATATTCCCACTTTGTCGTTGAAGTCCTCGCTGAACAGAGGAATCTTGGCGTAGCGCTGGCTGAAGTGGTTCAACATGATGAAGTCGGCGTTCATCTTCATGCCGATGTTGATGGCCTGCGAGGTCGTGCTGTCGGAGGACACGAAGCAGAGACGAAACTCTTCAGTAAGAACTTTTCAGATGCTGGGGAATCAGGCAACTTCAGTCGGGGAAGGTCGGGGACTTCTGCCCTCGTTTCTTTCCTACTTTCACACTTCATCTCCATAAATCCCTCCAGGAGCTTCCTGGAGTCTGTCCCACTCACCTGTGTCTTTTCTCCACAGCCTCCTCCTCCAGCTCATCCTCCAGCGTGGCCTCGTGGATTAGTAAGGTCGCATTCTTTCCTGCCAAAAGAAAAAAGTAAGTCCGAGTTATAAATGCGCACTTCCTCGTCTTCGTGTCCCACAGGAAATCAGTCAGGAGGTAATCAAGAGTCGAGACGGACGGTTCCTCCTGAGGCATCCGTAATGAGCAGGATGCACTCGCCGCCTCCGAGGGAATGCGTTTGGACAGAATCCAATCAAGCAATTTTCCAAGAGTCAATAAAGCTGGATCTCCGGGGAACCATTAGAGGGACGGCGGCCACCGGAGCCGCTGAGATGTCTGATGAATGATTCAGGAGGACACGGTACCGGAGCTGCGATTCAGGACAAGATGTTTGCTGATGCAGCAGAGTCAGAAAACTCAGGGTGATGTGTGTCCGGTTCTCCTGCAGTCAGACCGTGTCTGACTTTAATCTCCACGCGTAGGACTTACCGATGTTCACAAACGCGTCACAGGGCATGGTGTCTCCAGAAAAGGCCAGTTTCCAGCCCGACTGGTGCGTGAAGCTGCAGGCGAAGGCGTTCTTGCAGTGACGCACGAAACACGTCTGGAACTGAGACAAAAACAAACCCAAGGATGAGTGACTCTAAAAGCTCTGAAGGCCTCTGAGAACCCGACAGCTGCGGACCTTCTCCAGGTTGTTGCTCCTCAGCAGCGCTTGGATGAGGGACTTCATCTTCGGTTTGAGCATCTCGACGTCGTCACACAGGAGTCTGTTGGAGATGAGGCTGGAAAACAGAGCAGAGGTGAGGTCATCATCGGAAAATCCAACGACTCCAGACTCCAGACTCCAGACCCCAGACCCCAGACTCCAGACCCCAGACTCCAGACCCCAGACTCCAGACCCCAGACTCCAGACTCCAGACGTTTTTGTATGAAATCACTTCCTGCCTGGACGTTTGGATCCAGCTGCATCTGCACGACTCAAGCTGCTGGGTCAGATTTAATTTTGTGTCGAATCATTAAATCAATTCGTTTGATTTGAACGGTCCGCAACCATGGTAACGGGATGAGAACCCCGGAGTTGGAGCCGTTTTAGAGGAATCTGTGAAAACCAGGTGGAAATTCATCATGAAGGTGCTGCTCCAGAAAAGAAATAAGTGGCACAGATTCAACTTTCTCTAAAATGATAAAAGTTGAGACCAGAACGGCGCCGCTCTGGTGGCGGCCCGTTGGAACTGCTCTGTAAAACTCTCGGATTCATCTTGACGTCTCTGTTTCTGTTTGGATTTTTCTGCGATGATTTGGAGGCTGTTCTGCTTCATTTTGACACATTTTACCTGTTTGGAAACGTGGGAAAAGTCGACTGAACTTTCCCAACACCAGGTACTGACTCTAGACTGAAGCCTAAACGGAGCAGCAGGAGTCCCCGGAGCTTTCTGACAACCTGCGCAGTGCAACTCTGGACGCGTTTCATGTCCACATACTTGAAATGGCTGAGGATCTCTTCGCCGCAGTCGTGATACTGGCCGAGCCACGTCATGATCTGCAGCGGCGCGACCAGGCACACGGGGCTGAACGGCTTTCCTAAACTCGCCTGCAGACACAAACGCAGGACATCCGTCAGTCCGCATCACATTCAGCTTCAGGAGGAGCACAAATGCTGTGAAGAGGCGTGAAGGAAAGCGGCGACGTACCAGCGCGCGCCGCCTCTGGAACAGCAGCTTCACCAGCCCCTGCAACAGACTCGGGATTAAACGGAGCCGAGCGGATCAGAGGCCGTCCCCGTGCTGAACGGCAGCTTACCGTGTGGTGGTCGGCGTGCATGTGGGAGATGAAGACCGTTGAGATCCTGGACAGAGCCTCATCCACGCCGTCGCCGTAGTGTCTGCAGAGCTGACCGAACGTTCCCTCGCCACAGTCCAGCAGCAGCGACCGACTCGAGCTGCATGCAGCGACACACAGACGGGTGAGAAAGAAAACCGAAACCCGGCAGCCTGCAGGAGTCCAGCGGTAAACCAGCAGCTCAGAGCAGCTGCCTCTGGTTGGGTCTGGGAGGCGGGGCAGGCTGCGGACGGTTCCGCCCACTCATCCTGACCCAAACAATACATGCCCCGCCCCCTTCTGAGGGACCAGGAGGTCAAAGGCCATTTATTGCAAATGTTAAAAGATAAAGATGTTTCTAACAACAGGATTGGTGAGGCGGTAGCTCCGCCCACCAATGAGCCTCCAGCACTGGTTTTCAGACGGAAACTCGCCGTCTTCGTTTCTGACATAATTACAGACTTTAGAGCAGCGAAGCTTCTCAGAGGCGCCAGATGCTTTTCAGACGCTTTAAACCCAGCAGCGTAAATATGTGACATCACAGAACGTTCCCCGCAGATACTGGTGACGCGAATGTGCTGCGGCACGAGTCACCGCGTGGCGAGGGCCGTACCTGATGTTGACTAAAGTACCGCTGACGTTTCGGATCTTCATTGGAAGAGCGGATCCCGTCCCCAAGAAAATGACCTCTGGGTATTTTCCTTCTGGACCTGCAGCAGAAAAACCCCCACAAACGTTGGTGACATGAGCTTCTAAACATCCGAACTCCAAACCTCAGCTTTCCAGAACCCACCACAGGGATCTGCAGCGTCACTGGAGCAAATCCTCCGGCACTTCTCCACTTCTGCCAGGAAGTCTGGGACCTCGGAAGCTTCTTTAACAAACGCGTCAGGGTTGCAGGAGGGGATGGCGTCCCTAACGGACGAAGCAGAGTCGTGAAAGCCGCAACACGAGCGTCACAAATGGACCTTCCTGCCCCACGACCCCAGACTAACCTCTGCCACTCCATCGCGGGTCGGAGCTGGAACTTCAGCAGACACTCGGCTCTGACGACGGGGACGCGCAGTGCTGCCCGAGGCTCCTGGCGGGAAACCGGAGGTTTGGTTCAGACGGGACTGGGAGGGTCCGGTTACTTTAAACTGTGTTAATGCAATTGTCAAGTCTAAACCACCGTTTTCATACTTTTATACTCGATAAACTCAATTATGCTCCAAGACGGGAGCTTCAGTAAAAACGTCACAGTGGGTTTTATCAAACGGCAAATACGACGTCTGATCAGCAGCACGACATGTTGAGAAGATCCCACAGCGGAGATGTTTGGTCTTCATGTCCAGAACCAAACACCCTCTGTCAAACACGGTGGTGGAGCGGCGACGGTCCGGACCGGTAGTCCAGAAACCATGACGGGTAATGACATCAGCATGATGCTCACGCTGACGACCTGAACCCGATTTTACTTTTTTCTCCTACCATCACCCCCCACCCCCCGGCTTCCTGCCGATCAGGTGATCAGGTTACCTGAAGGTCCACACCGGCTCTCTCACTCAGACCGAGCAGGTGTCCGTCACACCGGTAACCCCGCCATCAGCCGTTACCTTTGCCTCGTAAGCTTTCAGCAGTGGGAAGACCTCCGGGTGGATCATGTTGAGCTGAGTCTGAATCTTGTGACTTCTGACGTTGTGGACCGTAGACACCTGTTCGTTCAGGATCAGGTGTTCTGTTGTGGACGGAAACCTGCAGAAAGCATCCAGAAGCTCAGATCTTCAGAGGAGAGGCTGAGGACCCTGAACGTGGTTCAACTGCGGCGTGAAGCTCACCTCTCCATCCACTCTTTGTACTGATCTGTCTGCAGGACCGATTCTGGCGTCATGTGGACCACCAGCACCGCAGAGTCTTCGGCCCCGTCGGTCTGGTATCTGAGACCAAAAACTCGACTTAACCACTCAAACAAGCTGAACCTCCGTAACGCCGATCATTCGGCTTTTACCTCCTCAGCTGCTGATTGGCACAAACGGCTCCAACAAACTCCTCAGACGGACACTCCAGGACAACGAAGACCGGCCCGGGGTCGGTGGGAGTGCACACCTGCTCGGGTCGGATCTACAAGACAACAGCGGGTGTGTCAGGTGAGGCGAGGAGCGGCGGCCGGCCGGAGCGGCGCCGTCATACGTCACCTCTTTTCCTTCGTGTACGATGGTTTTCCCGCCTTTCAGCGCTGCGATGAGAGGACCGATGGCCGCCGTGCCTCTGTGGAGAGAAACCGGCTCATGACGCTCCGCTCTCACAACGGAAGATTCAAACAAAGCTCAAGCTTCCCAGATGGAACGTCTGGAACATCCTGACCGAGAGTCTCGAAGCAGCAAGTACGACCGCAGATGAACAAGTGTTTGTCACCGTGAACAGAAACCACGCGCCCACGTACCTGCAGGAGCCAACGGCTCCCAGACCCACGCCACGAGTCCCTAGTTTCCTGTCTGACTTCATCAGTCTCTCCTGGTTCTGCAGGACTTCTGGTCAGTTCTTCTTTCCCATGTTGTTTGTGGACGTTCGCATCCATGCAGCTCTCTGAAGGTCCCACCAAGGTCCCATCAGGTCTGGACTTTGACCAGCTCATTCCAAAACCTGGTTTCTTGATTTTCCACAGCTCCGACCATCATCCCTCCACCGCCGTGCTTCACAGCGGGTCTGAGATGTTTCTGCTGGTGTTCTCCAAACATCTCCACGTTGGTCTCACCTGTCCAGAGGACGTTGGTCCAGAAGTCTGCTGGTTTGAGAACCTCAGTCATGTTTCCAGGTTGTTTTTAGACAGAAGAGGTTTTCTTATGGAAACTCTTCCAAACCAACGGTCCTGGTCCAGTCTTCTTCTAACTCTGCTGTCCTATGAGGAGACTTGAATGTATTTTCTCTCGCTGTAGAACGTTGAAGTCCAGATTGAATTTGGTTTCATAACTTTTTCCAGATTACGTAAACTTTGCTGATGTCGTTCCCTTTTGGCACCGCAAACAGAGATCTGCACACCTGCGTACCTCCTAAACCCCACTGAGGGGGTTCTTGGCAGGTCCCGCCTGATTTTTCATTTTGTTTTCAGTAAACAGCGTGAACTTATGTGGTTGTTCATCTGCGGTCGTGTCTGCCCCCCCGCCACACACACACACACACACACCCCGCCGCCACCCCCCCACGATCACACACACACACACCCCGCCGCCACCCCCCCACGATCACACACACACACACACACACACACACACAGCCCGCCGCCACCCCCCCATGATCACACACACGCCCCGCCACACACACACACACAAACACACACACCCCGCCGCCACCCCCCCACGATCACACACACACACACACACACCCCGCCGCCACCCCCCCACGATCACACACACACACACACGCCCCGCCACACACACACACACACACACACACACACACACACACACACACAGCCCGCCGCCACCCCCCCCATGATCACACACACGCCCCGCCACACACACACACACACACACACACACACACACACACCCCGCTGCCACCCCCCCACGATCACACTCACACACACACACACACACCCCGCCGCCACCCCCCCACGATCACACACACACACACACACACACACACACACACACACACACACACACACACCCCGCCACACACACACACACGTTAACTCACACGGGTAGTCCCAGCTCTTTGGCCTGAGCGACTAGGAAGTTTCCTTTCTTGGGATGAAGCTGGAAAAGCGTTCGACACGCAGAGAAGAAGAAGAAGATCAGACACAAACCTCCTCCGTCTCCGGGACGGCGGCGGCGCAGCTTCTTACCTTACACACAAAGGCGACCACCAGAGACGGATCTCGGCTCCCCGTCCGTCGATCACCTACGAGAACCGAACACAAGCAGCCGTCACGGCGACGTCTGCACGCGTGCAGCCCAGCTGGACGTGAGCTGGCGCCACAGAGTCAAACAGGGTCAAACAGGGCTGGAGGACGACTCCTCGCAGCGTCGGTCGACTCACCGGGAAGACCGCCGCCTCCGTCTACGTGGATGCCGTCGCTCCTCAGAGACGGGCTGTTCCCGCCCGACCTGGCAGGAACTTTTCCCCCATTGGTGCTCGACTTGGCTTACGAGGGAAAGAAGAAGGAAAACAAAAAACGCCAGTCAGGGATCGTGAACCGCTTTGGAAAGTAAAGACGATCAAAGCAGAAATCTTTCACTCACCAAATATTGGCACCTGGTACACGGCCATGGTCTCGTCGCTGTGCGGCTCGTCGCTGTGCAGCCGAACCGCTGCAGAGAAAAACAGTCAGCACGACTCAAACGCACACGACGAACAAACGTCCCTCACTCAGTCCTACGTACAGAGTTTGATGTCTTCCAGAGGTCCAGAGAAGGACTTGATGGCGTCCAGGTAGTTCTCCTGCCAGGAGAAACAGACGGAAAAGTGAGTTCACGTCGGACAAAAACGTTCCTGCCGTAAGAGTGCAGAGTCTCACCAGCTGAGGAGGTCCAGACAGAACACACTCGGGAACGCCGGTGTCCTTCAACGTCAGGATCATTCCTGAGACGGAGAAGAAACGAGAATCACCAGGAAGCAAAAACCGAACAAGACACGAGAGCGTTAAAGCTGCAGCTCCGCCGCATTTACCCGGCACGGACAAAGAGACGTTCAAGCTGTGGAAAACTCTCCAAACGACGGCAAAAGTCGAATCTAAGATTTTAAACGCTGTCCGTTCGTCTACAGACATACGAATACAGCTGCAAATACTCCAAACGTCCAATCTCAGTATTAAATACGGCAGGTCAGACATTCCGGTTTCAATTAAATGTTGGAATTGGAGAGGTTGGTTTGGGGCTAAAACACGCGGCCGCCTCGGCCGCCGGCTCTGTCGACACGCGCTCCTGACGCCGCCCAACGCCGTCCAGATGAGATGAGTTTCATGGACGCTTGTTTTTGACCGAAATCCCGATCACCTGTTTGGAGTAAGATCCGTTTTTCCCGTCACCACCGGATTGTCCAGTAACGTTTTTGTGGTGTGTTGCAGGTGTAAAAATGAATGTTTATGAAGAAAGTTAACAGGAGCTTCCGACCTGACAAACCCCCCACGTTCTCCCAGCTCAGTCTGGTCAGGAACACGTTGTCCAGGCGAGCAGCCTTCAACCTGCCACACAGAAACACGCCCACGTTAGTGCCGCTTCTGCGCCCGAGAGCCTCGAACGACTGTGAGGTGCGACGGCGGCTCACTTGTGCTCCTGCATGAGTCTCTGAGTTCCTTCACCACAGTTGAACAGGTACCTGCAGCACAGAAGAGGGACGACTCTTAAAACTGGTTCTGGTCCTGTTGGTCAGCAGCAGCTTCTGCCCGACCTCGCGGCTGCTCATCAACACAAACATTCGTATTAAACCAGAACCATCCTGCGACTCAGGAACTGGCTCGTCCAGTCACGTTTGCCGGTAGAAGCAGAGGTTCTACCACCGGTTCTTTATTTTAAACCTGCAAAGCAGTACTGCTGGACCCTTGACCTGGTTCTTCTGGATCAGCTCCAAGACAAGAAGAACCTGCTCTTGCAAACGCCTCCGAAAGCAGAAGTCAGCCACAACTTTTATTTTCTCATAAAAACACCTAGAACCTCCTAATGTGACATGGAAGAATACTGGTGGAACATGTTCTCCCGAGAACAAACATCCGTATCACACAGCTCCACCCATCCATCATCTACACCTGCTGCTTCCTACCAGGGTCAGTGGGGTCTGCTGGGTCTGTCCCAGCTCTCCAGGGGCCTAACTGGTGAGGCAATTAGAAAATATAAGGCTTCAGTTTACCAGGGAGCAAAGATTGGACCACGGAACCAGGAATAACAGGTCTCCTGGTCAGGTGGGTCCAGTTTTACACTGCTCCACAGACGTCATCGTCCAGACCGGGTCTACAATGATGTGGTCAGGCTACTTCAGGGGACCGGGTCTACAATGATGTGGTCAGGCTGCTTCAGGGGACCGGGTCTACCGGGTTTACCGGGTCAGGCTGCTTCAGGGGACCGGGTCTACCGGGTCAGGCTGCGGACGGTACCTGTTGTACTCCGAGAACACGTAGAGAGACGCCGCGTTGTCCCTGCTCCCAGCACCGACAACCTGCACGTACACGGTGGCGGGTCCGTGCACGTCCCCGCGCCGGCCGCGGCTCTCCTTGGCCTTCAGCCGCCGCAGCGGCTCCTTGTGCCGGGACTTCTGCCCGCCGGGACTCGCCATGGCGCGGAAGGTCCGGAACACCTGGAACACCTGGGACAACGCCAGGCGGAGACGGGGACGAGCGCGTGCGACGCTTGCGGGATCAGCACAGAGAGGTCTGGCGTTCACGCGCAGCGATGTCACGACCCCAAGCACCACGCGAGCCGCGCTCATGCTAAACTAAACACGTGACGCGGTAATTTAAACACGCGGACGCACGAAAACACGCAAAATTAACGCATTTATCTACGTCATCAAACAGCCTCCGACAGCAGAGCTCGGCTGACACGTGAGACTTGTTCCGGAAACTAATGATGACGTCTACGTCTCCTCATGCTCATTGGTGGATAAAATGATTTAGCAGGTCTGAGAACCAATCGGAGCGGACAAGTCAGAAAGAAGGCGGGACTTCTTGTTGGAAGAGGGATAAACGTAAACAAATTCCTACAAAATAAAACTGCGCCTTAAGTCTCTAAAAACCGCAGCTCTTTACATTTAACACGCTCGGTGAGACCTGGAGGCTCCGAGGTCATTTTAGTTCTCTGCGCGTTGCACTGCAGTCGGTGCTTAAATCTGCTTTTGTACTAACCAGAAACACCTAAATGTGCCCTGCGGGCTGTCGAGCTCATTAACTGTACTAATAACGGACAGCAGCCAATCAAATCCGTCTATCGCCTCGGGGTGGGGTTAACGTGATGACGGCAGTGTGGTTGCAGTTCCTCGAGAGACCGATAGAGGCGCAAAAGCGAGTCTGCCTCTACTGACCTCCGTGTTAAAACGTTCGACTTTAGAGCAGAAATTAACACATTTACAGCTGGTTTAACAAAATGTTTCAGTCTCTGTCGTTTGATTTCACACCCTTGACGACTCCGAGGGTGGTGAATGTGTTTGTCTCGCCCCAGGAGTTTGTACAAAACATTACATTTATTCACAATAGAATTGATTGACAGCCAGCTCAGCCAATGACTGGCTGTTGCCACTCCCTCATCCTACCGCGCTCAGCGAAGCCACCGGCCGTTCCTATGAACCAGCTTCGTCTAAACGCGGTTGTCATATTTGATTTCGCCATCGAGTCGACACGCTAAACAGTTTATCCCGCTGTAAACGTCCGCCGGCAGCTCTGCAGATACATCGGCGGGTTCGGCTGAAGGAGCTGGGAGCAAAGCTAACTTTGATTGACATGCATTGGGCGTGGTCTTGTAAGCTCACCGAACACCGTGGCCAAACCTGGTGGGTGAACTACCTGGTGCGTTTCCAGATGTGGGTCTGATCTATCAGGCTAATGTTCTCCGCTTGTGTATCTAAATAGTTTTAAAACCCGATGTGCAGCAGTTACTCTCCAAAAACATTGCTGTCTGGAGCATTCAGGTGTTTAACACAACAGCAAAAGGGAAAGACATCAGCAAACTGATGACAAAAAACAGCTGCTTTTACAGAGGTCTGAACACCTGCTGATCGGTTCATCCATAAGCAACAATTAGCGGCATCTGGCTGCAAATTACCCCCGTACATCCTATTAAAGCAGTCCCGGGGTACTTGGTATTGCCCACCTTATATTTGTTATTTTTGGCTTTATTGATAAATAATGATACTGTGAACAAAAGTTTTGTTTTAATTAATCTGAGGTTGTATTTGCATGCAACAATCAGATTATCTTTATTGGGCCACAGTGATGAGGATGAATTTAATCAGCATTCAAATGTGGATAAATGTTGACGTGTGACAGCTCTGCGAAGGACTTCCCACCGGAGTTTCTGGTGTCAGTTGAGAGGAGATTCCTGCAGCGCCGAGTCCCACATCCAACAGCACCAGATTCACACTTTCATTTCCTGTTACTCAAACGTAAAATCATCCAGATTTATAAAATTATTTGAAGTCATTTTCATTCAAAACTGATATTTTCTAGAATAAAAACCTAAAACTCTAATGATGGATGAAACCAAAATGAAGAGAGAAGAAGACCATTTCCCTTCTCTTTTTCTGTCTTTATTCGTTCGCCAGCACCGACCTCAACACTTTAAAACTGCTTTACATCCAGAGAAGCACTAAGATACCAAACACAACGCTTTGATTCACGCACATGGAAGAGGTGGAACGATTCACAGAGGATGTTTCCAGTATGTCCAAGTCTCCAAACCAGAACACTCCACATGGTTTTGGCTCTATAAACACGGGCTTGAGGTTATTTTGCTTTAAATGGATGTTTCTAATCACTGTGATGTGTCCTGATCGGTATGAGTCAAGACTGATTGATTTAAGCTGCTGTGTGTTTGTGAACATGAGAGAAACAGAAGTGTGTTAATATATCATACAGACTGCAATGAGCAGCGCTTCTGCCACGAGTGATGCTTTTCTTTGTCGGCTTTACGATGCAGTGAGGGGATCAGGCTGATTTACACAAGGGTTTGTTTTGATGACTTCCTTTTTTTTTTTGCAGCAGATTGGTGTTTTTAGGTTTGTCCTGCCATCAGTCCATGTACATGGGGGAGCTGGGAGACGCCGGCATCTGATCCAGGATCCTGCAGACGTAAGCGGCTACGTCCACCGAGCGCTCCTCGTACATCTGAATGAACGGATCTCTCTGGAGGAGACGCAAAACAAGTGAAATGTCAGTAAAACCCTTCAACACGTGGTGGAACACGTTCTGCTTATACAAGAACCCACCAGCAGCTCTTTGTACTTTGGCCTCTTCGATTCGTCCTTTGTAAGGCTTCAGAAAAACAAGAACGAGGAAAAGCTTCAAAAACTGGAGGCTGCGGTTCACACATTTGTCCACCAGGAGGCAGAAGAGCACAGTCCACCCAACAAATCACAGAAGCTCATTTTTACAAGCAGTACGTTGCTGAGAGACATAAAGAGCAGTATTTTCCTACCACACGTTGACAAAAGAGATGAACTTCGGGGAGAAGCGCCTCTCCTCGGAGTTGCTGAGCTGTGGCGGGTCTCCTCTCACCACCTGAGTCAACTGGTCAAACACGCTGTTCCACTTCGGGTAGGGAAACCGTCCTGTGGCCAGCTCGTACTGAAACACAGTTCGAGGCGTGAAAACAAAGAAAGGTGAGCTTTCCTGCAGCCTTGAATTTACTGAGGAAAAACACCACTTTAACAGGGTTTTAATGAACTTTTACTGCACATTCATCTTCTGGCGGGTCTTCTCGGTTTATAAATACTTATATTAAAGGTGTTTGTGGTGTAAAGTCATCAACTGAAGTGATTAAAGTAACATTTTACCACTTTTCTTTTCCCTTTAAACTTCAACGATGTGTCTGATTTTGGTTGTTCAGGGTTTTTAAAGGCCTAAAGACGCAGCTATTACAGCCCGACCAGCCGTACCCGTTCTCGCTCCGTTTCCACCGGTACGGAACGTACCGGAACAATCGTAACGAGGCAGGGGCAGGCTTGAAGTGACGACTCTTACAAGAACTTTTCAAAGGAAGTGGGATAAATGGTAAAAACACCTGGGACCAAGTTGTTCCCCAGCGTTCCTGCTCTCCCTACTCCTGCTAAGTCACATGACCTGTTTGCGCTGCTGTCATGTGATCCTGCCTTCATTTCTGCCAAAGTCCAGATGGGTCAGAACCGAAGAAGCCGTTTCCTCGACACTTTCAGTTGAGATAAAGGACTCGAACTCGGAAGTCAAAACAGTACTGAGCAGTAAGAGTGAGGAGACCCAGCCGCTGCTACAAGGTTCTGTTACGTTCCAGGTTCCAAACTCTTCTCACCACACCGAAGCCAGAATATTATTCGCTTCCCGTTAGTCGCTTTAGACAAAACAAACGAGTGGAGGGAAAGTTCTGCATCGACACAATCGACAGATCTTTGCCCTGTAAGAGGCTTCAGGAGTTCGGTCTGTGGACATCAGTTCTTCTCACCATGTTTTTGTTCTGAGATTCAGAAGAACGATGTGAGCGTCCCACTTACAGAACTTCTGATTAAACATTGTATGTGGGTGTGTGGTTTGTTCTGGATGTTCTTCCCAACATGTCTTTCATAGATGGAGGCGACCAAAGGGAAGTGAAAACTCACCAGTGTGATTCCCAAACTCCAGACGTCTGAGCGGACGTCGTAGCCTTGCCTGGACGCGCTGGGATCTATCCTCTCCGGCTGAAAACACAAGACAGTTTAAAAGAACAAATCCATCACATTTTATTCATGAGTTTATGATGCAACAAACTTCACCTCAAAGATTTGGAGCAGCGATTTAAAATACAGAGAAGCTCACAAAACAAAGGGTGCTCCCGAAGCCCAAACTGAGAAGAACTCAAAAACCCCCAAACCTGCTCATCCCCTCAGGGCAGTTTTCACCTGCAGCATGTTCAACCTCAACCTCCTTCACTTCATCAGCAGTCGCAGCTGACGCAGTGGAGAAGGGGGGGGGGGGGCACCGCGCTGGCCCACTTTCAGGCCTGAAATAGATGCTGATGTCACTCAGCGGAGGACAGCCAGAGCTGCAGCGGACTGCTGCACAGTCTGTCTGTCTGGTCTGTCTGCGGTCTGTCTGTCTGCAGGACCACCTCTGCAGACAGACAGACCGCTTGTCTGCAGACAGACAGACCGCTTGTCTGCAGACAGACAGACCGCTTGTCTGCAGACAGACAGACCGCATGTCTGCAGTGTCTGCAGGACCACCTCTGCAGACAGACAGACCGCGCCTCTGCAGACAGACAGACCGTGCCTCTGCAGACAGACAGACCGCGTGTCTGCAGTGTCTGCAGGACCGCCTCTGCAGACAGACAGACCGCGCCTCTGCAGACAGACAGACCGCGCCTCTGCAGACAGACAGACCGCGTGTCTGCAGTGTCTGCAGGACCGCCTCTGCAGACAGACACACCGCGCCTCTGCAGACCGACAGACCGCGCCTCTACAGACAGACAGACCGCGCCTCTGCAGACAGACAGACCGCGTGTCTGCAGTGTCTGCAGGACCACCTCTGCAGACAGACAGACCGCGCCTCTGCAGACAGACAGACCGCGTGTCTGCATTGTCTGCAGACAGACAGACCGCGTGTCTGCATTGTCTGCAGACAGACAGACCGCGTGTCTGCATTGTCTGCAGACAGACAGACCGCGTGTCTGCATTGTCTGCAGACAGACAGACCGCGTGTCTGCATTGTCTGCAGACAGACAGACCGCGCCTCTGCAGACAGACAGACCGCGCCTCTGCAGACAGACAGACCGCGCCTCTGCAGACAGACAGACCGCGCCTCTGCAGACAGACAGACCGCGCCTCTGCAGACAGACAGACCGCGTCTCTGCAGTGTCTGCAGGACCGCCTCTGCAGACAGACAGACCGCGCCTCTGCAGACAGACAGACCGCGCCTCTGCAGACAGACAGACCGCGCCTCTGCAGACAGACAGACCGCGCCTCTGCAGACAGACAGACCGCGCCTCTGCAGACAGACAGACCGCGCCTCTGCAGACAGAAAGACCGCGCCTCTGCAGACAGACAGACCGCGTGTCTGCAGTGTCTGCAGGACCGCGCCTCTGCAGACAGACAGACCGCGCCTCTGCAGACAGACAGACCGCGCCTCTGCAGACAGACAGACCGCGCCTCTGCAGACAGACAGACCGCGCCTCTGCAGACAGACAGACCGCGCGTCTGCAGACAGACAGAACGCGCCTCTGCAGACAGACAGAACGCGCCTCTGCAGACAGACAGAACGCGCCTCTGCAGACAGACAGAACGCGCCTCTGCATTGTCTGCAGACAGACAGACCGCGCCTCTGCAGACAGACAGAACGCGCCTCTGCAGACAGACAGAACGCGCCTCTGCATTGTCTGCAGACAGACAGGCCGCGCCTCTGCAGACAGACAGAACGCGCCTCTGCATTGTCTGCAGACAGACAGGCCGCGCCTCTGCATTGTCTGCAGACAGACAGGCCGCGCCTCTGCAGACAGACAGGCCGCGCCTCTGCAGACAGACAGGCCGCGCCTCTGCAGACAGACAGGCCGCGCCTCTGCAGACAGACAGGCCGCGCCTCTGCAGACAGACAGGCCGCGCCTCTGCAGACAGACAGGCCGCGCCTCTGCAGACAGACAGGCCGCGCCTCTGCAGACAGACAGGCCGCGCCTCTGCAGACAGACAGGCCGCGCCTCTGCAGACAGACAGGCCGCGCCTCTGCAGACAGACAGGCCGCGCCTCTGCAGACAGACAGACCGCGCCTCTGCAGACAGACAGACCGCGCCTGCAGTGACTGAAGCTTCGGACCACAAAAACAAACAAAACAATCAAACATCTGTACCTTTCACCTTTTCCACTCTTTTCCTTCCATTTATCCTAGTTTCTTTTTCATAGTTGTTAAACAGAACAAGTAAAGTCTGATCAAGATAAAGTATTATTATTATTTTCATCATTATTATGGTCCACGTATGGATGCTGCTGGAACGCTGTTGGTTTTTCTAAGAACTTCACTGGAAGCCAAAACGAACACAGAGCTCGTGAACCAGACTTGGAGGTTCCAGACCACCAGGTGACCTCTGACCACAGAGATGCTCTCAGTTGGCCTCTAGGTGGTGCTACAGCAGTCAAAACAGCTGCAGGGCCACCAGACAAGCTCACTGAAACATGTCCGGTTTCCTGCCGCCTCTGAAGTTCTCCATCAGTCAACTACGGGGTTGGGTCTGGAGTTTGTACGGCAGCTCTGATGACTGTTCAGTAAAATAAACTGCATAAACATGAAGGTGGAGGAGGTTTTAGAGGTTTCCGATGTCCAAGTAGGAACGCTCCGACATCCTGATGTTCTCGAGCACAGCTCCACTCACTCCACTAACCACACATACTTCACCCTAATCAATACTTGCATCAGTGATTCAAAACACTCATCGATGCCGACTGCAGGACTTGTTCATGGCGGGAAGCGTTTTGGTCCAATATGAAAGCAGTCGGTGCTCCCTGCTGACGTCAGTCTGGACTGATTTTGGTGAATTTCTACCAGTTTTTCTGCTGTTAACCACATCCTACATCTGGAAGTTAAGTTTTTTCATGTATTTATATTTTTGAAGTGAAAGCCATCCCTCTCTTTTCCAGTTTTAAAACATTTTTGTTTTTTAAATAAATAACTGTTACTGTATATATGTCTATTTTTGTGCAATAACTTTGACTACATCAGAAAAAAGGAACTTTTTTGTTTGGTTTTAGTGTTTAATTGTATTTTAAAGTCTGTGAAACGTCCGTTTCCATGTGACTATGATTAGTGGGACTGCAGCCTGAGGTGCAGCGTGTGCATGCATGTAAACAATCAGTCCGCCTCCCAGCTGAGGTCAGCCGATTGACGTCAGGAAGCCTGCGGCGCTGCCACCAGACACCCGAGGCGGTCCCAGCTGGAAACCAGAAGCTGCTTCTGAGGTTCCTGCAGCCTGAGCTCAGAGGCCGGGAAGCTCCTGGGGAACGTGGTTCCAGTCATGAATGAAACGCCGCGCCCGCCGGAGGCTCGGCTGTGGCGCTGTACCGCTGGATTCTGAAAGCGCCTGATTGAGACTGGAAACACCTGGAGGGTCGGTCTCGCTGAACAACTTTGAGACGGGTGATGACGCCACCATGAAGTCACCTCGCTTTGGTTTCACTCTCACACACACACCCTGTGAATCCCGTCTGATTAACAAGCAGGATAAACTGGTATCAGCACTGCTTCAATAAAGTTTTATAGCTGTGTTCATTAACTGTTTGGTTCAAGCAAACGTCAAGTCTGTCGTCCAGCCGACCCCGTGACCCTGAGGATCTGGACATTTTTAGAGCTGGAAGCTCGTTCATCAGGAGAGATGATAGTAAAGAGCTTAAAAAACCCCAAACAAGAAGCAGAACCAGGTTGAAGGTTAATTGCAGTTCCTCTGCTGACCACTAGGGGCTTTAAGCAGATTTCACATCTGTAACAGCAGCACGGTAGCTGCAAAGAATCATCAAATTTATGCATCATTAGGGGCGTGGTATTTTGACTGTTTCTGTGAACATGTTTGTTATCCAGCTCCTCTCTCGTGTCCTTCCAAGAAAAATGGTGATAAAACACTGTAATTTTGGCAGATTGTCTTTTTCTGCAGCAACTCCTAATTATTTTTACATGAAAACGATGTGAAACGAACTGTTGCGAGGCGCGGCCTTCACGCATGGATATGACTGTCAGGATTTAGAGAACGTCGTCGTCCATGATTTCACTGAGCAGCTTTGGATTTAAACTTCACGCAACGTTTGCACTAAGGTGTGTGAACGGGTGTAAACGGGTGTAAACGGGTGTGAATGGTTCGTGAGCGGGTGCAAGCGGGTGGTGAGCGGGTGCAAGCGGGTCGTGAGCGGGTGCAAGCGGGTCGTGAGCGGGTGCAAGCGGGTCGTGAGCGGGTGCAAGCGGGTCGTGAGCGGGTGCAAGCGGGTCGTGAGCGGGTGCAACACAGCCCCAGAAGCTCAACCGGGACTCGTTCGAAGGCGAAACGGGAGCTACTCACCGCCATGTATGGCCTGCAGCCTGCGTCTCTGGTTTTAGCGATGGAGTCGACCAGCTGACCGCTGATGCCGAAGTCGCACAGCTTTATGTTGCCGTTCCTGTCCAGGAGGATGTTTGACGGCTTTATGTCTGAGGAGAGGAGAGCGGAGGAACACGGCAGTGAACAAACCTGACACTCATCCGCTGGAAGCGATAAAAGTCGCAGTGAACTGAGAGGAGGAATGTTTCTGGAATCTTCTTACCTCTGTGTATTATTTTCAAGTTTTCTTTTAAGTGGTTAAGTGCCTTCACAGTCTGCAGAACACAAAGCCAGAGTCAGTGGGATAAATACTGATCATGAAAACCGCAATACCAATTTAAAAATGAAGATATAAAAACTTACAGCTAAAGTAATTTTTCCTAATATTTCTTCTGGAATCACATCGTCTAACGAGCCATATACAAACTTGTAAAATTTGTCTAACGAGGTTGCCATAAGTTCCATACAAATCCAACAGTCGCCCTGCAGCACAAGAAGTCCTCGTTATTATTTTCAATGCCACGAATGTTTCCCACAAACGGACGACGACGCGGCCTTATTTCACCTCTCTGAACAGAGCGCCGTAAAACTGCACGATGTAAGGACAATCGCTACTTCTCATCACCACGTCCAGGTCCATCAGCAGCTGCTTCTGCTCCTTTTCGTCAACTGTTGACCGAATCCTCTGCAAACAAAAATGAAACGAACATTAAATGTTTCTAAAAACCACATCTAGAAGACGAAGAGCTGCTGGATAAGACTTCCTCACCTTGACTGCCATGATCTGGTTGCTCGGCTTGTGGACCATCTTGTTGACGGAGCCGTACGCCCCTCGGCCGATCTCGCCCAGATCTTTGAGATCTTCGGCTGTGAAGTCCCAGTGCTGCTCCGGGGAGATCTTCAACTTTCCCGATGACTCGATGCTGTGCGTCCTCAACCTCTCTCTGGAAAACCCAACAAGAATACATAGACATCGAGAGGGCTGAAGGACAGACGGACACGTGTCGGATCGGGAGCTCACTCACATGTGAGGGTTTTGGAACGGCGGTCCAGCCGTGTTCAGCGAGAACCTCGTACTGGGTTTGATCGAAGGGTTGGCAAAGTTCAGCTTCAGGGCTTTGCGTTTGCCTGAGTGGACGGAGAAACATGAAGCACGTGAGTTTTCAATGACGAACAAACACTCGAGGTCAAACCCATCCAACACTGAACACACGACAATGATGATTGAACACAAGCCAGGAAGTGAGGAAACGAGCACTGAGGAGATGAGGGATGTGTCCAGATGTGCAAGGTTTCCATGGAGGTCATGCTTCCCAAGGGAGGGGGAGGGGGGTGAGAAGTGAAAAAAATCTGCATGTTTTTCCACCTTATTTCCAGTTTTGAGAGTTTTAGAATCGAACCCGTCAGAACTGTGCGTATTTAAGTCGTGTGTCCTGTCGATCTGCTGCCACGTGGATTGTTGTGAAGATGAGAAAAATAACTGGTTTTTGGCTTTATTTGTTTTAGTTTTTCTCTTAAAGTTGAACCTTGCTGCTTCACTCGCAGACCCCTCCCCCTCCCTCTCTGTTGTGCTCCAGCTCTGCATCTGAAGCTCGTCTGACATGCAGCACACACTAGTTACCATGGAAACCGCATAGATGGCAGCAGAGCGTGTCCACACTGGTTCTACTTTCTTTTCCAGAATAAAGAAGAAATCAGACGGGGACTTCACACTTTTTATTTATCTTGTTAACTGCACCAACAAAGGCTGGATGAACTGTGATTGTCCAGGATTTCACAGAGGAGCAGTGGATTAAAACCTTCAGGATGACTTGCAGAACCTTTGATGAGTTGTTTGAGGTGACAACGCTCCTGTTATATCCTACATCACGACCAAGGAAGGCAGAGAAGAGCCAACGCGACCCGTTAGTGCGTCACGTAAGCTGTAAAACGCAGCGGTGTGAAATATTCCCTTTTCAAAACACCAGGAAAGCCACCAACGCGGTTCCCCTTCAGCCGGAAGGTCGTCCTATCGATCGCCACATGTCTTAAGTGTCTCCCATGTTTGGATCACATCTTCTGTTCGCGTTCACAAAGTCTCAGGTCTGATGGCCTCGGTCTCGTACACTCAGATGACACTGGATCAGCCTGGACCGGTACTGAAAACGAAGGCTCGTGCATCTCTAGTTTAAAGCGCCAAAAAGCCGTCTCTAGAGGACTTTCACACCCCGGCTCTCTGGTGCTGATGCAGAAGCAGAAATGAAGCATGCTGCTAAAATCCCACCCACATTCAAAATGCAGAGACAAGAACCCAACAGCAAACAGGGAACAAAACAAAAATACAGCAGGATGGAAACATGCGTCCCAGGCCAGCTGCTTGGATTTCACCTTGACTGGGAGGGCAGCTCGCTCCACCCAAACACCACAAGAATGTGCAGGAATTCCAACAGAGAAGCACCGCTGGAAACAGCGCCCTTAGTGCGTCTTGTCTCAACATGAAAGAGCTCAGGAGCGCCGGTGCCCCCCCAAAAAGACAAACCAGTTGAGCCGGATCATTTGACAACACACCAGACGCTGCTTTTGCACTGGAAACCAGCGAGTTAGAGCTCCTAAACTGGTCTTCCTTGTTGGCTCCTCCGTCACATGTCAAACAGCGAGGGGAACAAATCTGCTCAGGCCATTCGTTTCCGTCGGTGGAAGCGCTGGCTGATGTGGTGATGGTTAGGCGTGTGCCAACAACAGATACACTTCTGCTGGTTTATGTGCAGCACAGACGCACTGCAGAAAAAGGGCCTATTAGAAATAAAAATGAATGGAGTATAACGAGTTGGGGTTTGTCACAGAGCGGTATCTGATCGTCAGCCTCCACCTCAAGCCCGCTTGAAGCCATCAGACATTTGGACTTGGATTAGTCGAGGACGGCAGGACAGACTCCCCCATACCAGACTGTCAAGCAGAAACAAAGAAATCAAAACTGTTGGTGCTGAAGCAAAAGAGGTTTGGCTTACTTGGGGGAGCTCCTGACAGGTTTATCTGAAACCCTGGGGGTAAAAAAGATAGCTTTAAGTTTCATTATTCCTCAGAAAACGGCTTTGTCAGCTAGACTTCGCATCCCTCGTCCTAAAGATTCGCCCGTGGGTTACGACCACTGACACTGGTCTTGCTTTTGCAGAGTTTTCACACATTCTGGAGTGTCCTGCAGCAGGTTTCATGCATTTTCTGGACAGTAATGCATCCGCATGCATTTATAAGACAGCTACAAGCGCTTGAGAACGATGAGATGGCAGGCAGAAGGAATAGAAATCATCCACATGAACAGTTGCAACCAGACTTTACACAGTTAAGTAAAAGACAAACGTGCCGTTTGCTCCATGTCCAACAGGAAAGTTGGAAGCGCTTCCTGTTCTAGGTCAGTCAGGAGGAATGACGTGAATTTGTGATTTGTAAAATACTTGAATAAGAGCGAGGACGTTTTCACACCTGTTCCTGACAGAAGTCAGACGTTTATATTTGGACTTGGTAGAACGGTCTTTAAACTTTTTCGGGTCATCTTTCCCACCTTCTCACAACGTCTTGCTGGGATTTTGGTCAATTCCTCCTGACAGGACTGGTGGAGCCGAGTCCATTTCAGGGGTCTTTTCTGCTGCAGGCCTGAGGTCACGGCTTTGGGATGGAGACTCAAATACCTTCACGCCGTTGACCATAACCCACCTTTCGACTGATTTGGTGGCGTGTTTGGGGTCTGGTCCATTTGGAAGACCCATCAAAGCTTAAGCTTTTTGAGTGTTGTACCAAAATGTAGCTTTTATATATCAGTTAATCTTCTTTTCTTATGACGTCTGATGAGAACAAGTCCCTCCTCCACCAAAGAAGCCTCACATCATGATGCTGCCACAACCATGCTTCACAGTTGGGATCATGGACAGTTTTAGGGGTGTGGCCTCTAGAGGCATAAGGACATGTTTCTTTACTCAAAAAAGAAAAGGTGAGATTGCTTAAGGATGTTGGACAAAATTCTTGATCCTTCTGTGGGAAATGAAGCCCCTTGACGGCCCCCAACTGTGAGAGATCCAGAACTGGTTGGGGTGGTGTTCTGAGGTTTGTTCATAATGATCAACAGTTCAGTTTCAGTCTCATCACACCACGTCACATCTCCTAATAACAATCAAACTCATGTGTTGTCCTCGCGCGCAGTTACAAACCGTAATCTGGCTTTTTTCTGGTGGTTTGGGAGCAGTGGCTTTCACTCACTGCCAGCTCACATCCATACATCTTACAGGGGTTTCAATGCGACTTCCAAGATTCAGATGCCTTTTTTGTTGTAAACAAGGTCTTTCGTCGTCGTTCTAAGCTCACGATTTTGCAGTCAGTATTTAAAAGACTACAGCAAATGCTGACTGCAGCAGCTAGATAAAAATATAAACAAACACAAACAAAATAATACATTTTCATCAATCTAGGATTGTTGTGGAAATTTCAACATTTTATGAGTTAAAAAAATGCACAGAAAATGTTTATGATTTCCACCGATTTCCCAGAGCAGGAGCACCGCGAATAAAGAAAAACATTTCCAGATTTTCTTCCAACTGCTAAAACGTTTGCGCTAGATTTCTGATAAAACCGTTAAAACAGTTCAGAATTAGCAAATGTAAATGTCTGGTTGCAACTGTAATTCAAAACAACAGCAGCATCGAGGAATGAGGATGAATAACCATCATGGAAAACAGAAAAACGTTTGCTTCTCCGACGGCAGCTCACCATCGATCAGCATCATGTCAGGAGTTTTACAATCATTAGTTAGTAGCATTGAAGTAAAAGATGAAACACAGTCAGGAGTGAAAACACGAACAACGGTACAGTTCAAACTTCTTAAAGAAATCTGCACAAAAACAAAGATTCACCTGTAGACAGAAAACCTGAATCTTTTATCTGCACAAGTCTACAGAGTCTGTGAAGTGTGTAGCTACCTGTTTCAGTCTGACATCTCCAGCAGGTGTTGGACTCTGAAAGTTAAAACGAATTTCAGTTAGTCTGGCGTCTGTTCGCTTCGTCATTCTTAACGACCTTGTTTTAACGATGAGACGAAGACGGACAGGTGAGTAACCTGACCCGGGTCCGTGATGTCACAGTACCCCGCGCACCTACTTTTAATCACCGAATAACGGATTTCTACCCAGAACCATAAAAAGGTCAAATTTTATTTATGCAAAACGTAAATATCCCAATATGTTTTAGAGAAATATTTGGAGACAATACCCACAAGGCCATTTCACTTCACGCTCATTTACTGTATCGGTGGAAGCATCGAAGCTTTGGCATCTGTTCACTTCAAAGGGGTTTTCAAGCATCGCCAAACTGCATTGTGGGCTTGTGCGTCACAGCTGGAGCGTCGCTTCCACCAACGTCAAGTCGCAGCGACGCAGCAAGTGAGAGTCAATTAAAGCGTTAATGGTTTTAAAATGTGCTGCTCATTTTTTTTAACAAAAAAAATGTATAACAACTGGAGTGGTTGTATGTACCACTCATCCAGCACATACACAAGGCAGATGTGACGTGAGCGTACCACAGTACTGAGCAGATGTGGAGGGGCGGAGTCAGGTGAAAAGAGCGGCTCCGCCTCCTAAACCCTGCTGCTATGAACAGAGCTACAACAACATGGCTGTCCTGCACCTCTGGGGTGTTTTGGCCATAAAATCTCGCTGATATTTCGTGACCATCTTAAAAAACCGGGTCACTTATTAATAAAAGTCTACCATAGGTTCCGTTTTTAGGATTTGGATGCTCCCTGCATGAGTTAAGGTTAAATGCCTTACAGAAGTTTAGTTATTTTATGGCAGTCCTTCTTCTTTGCTTAGATAAACGCAGGAGGCAACTTTCCTTTTTTTAACTAGGCAGTGTCCCTTGAGGAGCGGGTTCACCTATGGAGGGAGGGGGACTAAAGCCTGGACAGGGACCAGAAAACAGAATGAAACGACCTACAAAAATGGTCACGAGGCCGTTAACCGACTACAGTAAATGATCGGAAAATGCAGCTGGTGAACTCGGACCATCAATAATGCGGGTCCGGATTTGGAAAATCAGAGGTTGTTGGTGCTTTCCTCCAGGAATACGTCTTAATCCAGGGAGTAGTCCGCGCCCTGCTCCGCTAACAGCTACACGAAGCTTCCCTGCGGCGGACCGGCGGTCCGAGTCCGACTTACCCTGCATGCTGCTCATGGTTGTGACGTGCTGGGACTGGGACTGGGACTGGAGGTGCTGGTGGGCCGCGGGCGCCGGCTTGTTGCTGCCGGCCGCTGGCGGGTTGTTGGGACTGGGACTCGCCATTGTTGTGTGTTTGAACTCCATCAGCGGCGCCGGGCTGCGGTGCGGAGACGCGGAGCGCAGCCGGAGGCTCGAAACCAGTCGGTGGCGTCCGCCGAGCGCTTCCACGTCAGATTAGTGCTCTGCGGCGAAGGTGCGGCCAGGTGAGAGGCCGCCTGCACTCACAAACAAACACCCAGCTAAGCTAAGCTAACGAAAGTGACGAGCCAGAGAGGATCTACGACCGCAATCAGCTGACCGACTGACACTTGTCAACGCCCACGACGTCCTACACCGGATGTTTTGTGCAGTCCTCTTCACAATAAAGGTTACACAGATGACTACATGTTCTTAGCGTGCTGGTTCCGGCTGTGGACTGTTTTCACAGGAACCTTAGTGGCATCACCTCAGGGTTCCTGAAGAGTGTGTTTAAAGATTATTTTCTTAGTACTGCACAGTGTCATGTTGCACATGGAAGGGACAGACAGGCCTCAGAAGCAAGTTGGATCACACGACCTTATGTCAATGGAAGTTCACCGTCGCTCCCAGGTCCTTCTTCCCATCCCTGCAGCAGGATTATTTAAACATCTTACGAATTAAAGAATTAATTAAAAAGTTTGGAGTGGATTATCCTGTTTGAAAATGTTTTGGTGTCAAAATCAGAAATGACCTTTGATCCAAGACGGAGCTTTATTTGTTTTGTGTTATGCACAAGTCACGTGCTTTTATTTTCTATTTTATTCTGTTTTAGTTGCCTGAATGGGCGGCTTGTCAACATTAACACGATGTTTGTTAATTATTCCAATTAGGCTTTTTATGGCCACACTAAAAATAATAAAAAAAAAAAACAGTAAAAGTATATGATTGAAACTATGCAAATGTCACAAGAGGATCTAATTAACTTGGTATTGTATGTCAGATTTAACAGTGAAGATGTGGGACGGAGACAGGTGGCTCTTTTATAGCAGAGACGTTCTTTATTAACTGAACCTGTCAGAATTTCACTATAAGTTGTATGTCAGTCTTTTTTGTATATGTTTGTCCTGTCAAGCACTTTTATGCAGAGAAAAACGTTTTATTCATTTATTTATTTACCAGACTTTAAAAGTATATTTCATTGGAGGCTGTTCCATACGCCTTCATCACTGGACCTTTATTTTGAAAAGTAATATCGGAAGTCTTTCCCTACGTTTTCACTGCAGTGTCCTGGAACGTCCACTCGTTTTGATGACCAGGGCGTCCACGGCGGCATCAAGTTCGAGGTTTAGGCCGTTTTATTTCCTTCATGACGACCCATCCTGGTTTCTCCACCTCTGAACAGACCGTCATCACAGTTTCAAAACTGCTGGGGTTAATGTGTCGCTGATGACAAAAAAAAACACTGTACATTTATTAAAATATGACGCACATAGGCGACGATGTTTTAAATAATACAGTAACTACTCGTATTCAAGTAAGTCAATGCGTCTTTTGGCTCACGTCATGTATATCGAACGTACCCCTCGCTGTGTTATCAGAAGAGCGGGAAGCTGGTGTGCGTGTGCTTATCACGCTTGAACATCCCGCATGCGCGGGCGGGGCAGTGGAGGTTTAAACAGCAACGGGAGAAGTTTGCAACGAAATGACGAAGCCATGGATTGTTGTCATCTGGCGAGTTTGTAACGTTTTCATGTCTGTGTTCTTCGCTCTTGCGTCATATGTGCAGGTGAATGTTTTATTTTATAATGTTTGCTCTTCAAACATTTAAGACTATGGGGTTATTGATGGTGTTATGTCTGTACACTGCAGATCAATGACCCAGACGCAGGTTTGTGGATGGTAAGGAGACACGCATGTTGCTGACTTTGTTTTTAGATTTCGTTCGGTTTTGGTTTTCCTCTGCTGGCTTTTTTACCGCCTCCACGTCCTGCTTCCAGGTCGGTTATGGAGTTCCTGCAGGGCTCTGTACATTAATCGGTGTGAAACCTCATGTGACAGGTAGGAAAAGACGTTTTTGCAACAAGAATAAAGGTTTCTTTGAAGGACCACCTTCATTTCAAGACTCTTTCCTGTGTTGCACAGTTTTAAACCAGCTGTTGAACTATACACCAGGGATTCTTTTATTTTGATTTAATTAATTTTTCCGGTACTCATAGCGCCACCAAGTGGCCTCAGTGGTGGCAGAAGAGCCCGAGCAGACATCTACCCGTTTTTCACTGTTTGGTTTCTCGTTGCAGAGACTTTGCCCTGGAGACGTGTGGCTGATCTTCACGTCATGATCTCCAGCGCTTTTATTTCCATGTTGGGCTGGAAACTTTACGCAGGGAAAGTCACGGTGATCTTCCAGCAGGAAGAGGGCAGGTGGGCAACATGTCCTGGGCCTGGAAAAAGCTGTGTCCGGCAGGTCTTTTCATTGTGAAGGGTACTTTGATCCCTGGGAGTAGTAAGGTATTCCAGCTCTGACTCAGAAACAAGGCTTGTGCATCTGTAAGTAAAAATGGTTGTCACCGTCAAAAGATGACCATCCTGAGAAAGTCACGGGAATTTCTTTCATCGTACGTCCAAATCTTCAATCTAGCCAATTAAAAGGTTTTGAAATTCAACGCAGTGCGGTTCCCTTTTTAACAAAAAATAAGAATATGGAAGCAAAGTGTAAAATAAATCCAGCTTTGTGGGACTCTGAGAAAGAATCAGTCTGAGTATTTGTAGCAGCAGATGTCAATACGATGAAGACGTTCCCGGACATGCCGGCGTTACATCACCTCCACGTCCCGACGACGCTTCCTCTAACCATGGCCGGCCTTCTGCTCCTGGACGTTTACTTTAAAAGCCGTTTTGGCCACACATAAAAGCCACTGCAGAGCGGTTAATTCTCATTTTGCTTTACTGTCGGTGTATTCGGGCGACACAGTCGCACATCCCTCCACATCAGGTCGGCGCCTACGACTCCAGGCCTCATCACCGTGCAGTTTTACATTTTACAAGAACAGGAAGCCTCTATATGGAATTTTGGGGGACGTATGAATTGCTTACCCTACCTAAATTAAATACTGAAGTTAGGTTTAGAGTAATAATCATGTGTATTTAAAGCATTTCCTTCTCTTTTAGGGAATTTTCTGGTCTCTTGTTGACGGTTATTTGGCTTCTTTTGTGTCGCCACTCTGGAAGGTAACTTGACTTATCAGTTTAATCTTTCTGCTGATTAAAGTTGGTCTGTAAGGAGTCTGTTTTGTCTCTCTCGGTTCTGTCAGGGCTCCTGTGGGGATGCTGCGACTCTCCACGGCTGTTGCCATCACAGTTTTCCCCTTCGTAACCTGGATTTACTACTACGTCAACCAGGAGCTGAGATTAGACTGGCCTTCACATTGTAAAACTGCTATTTAGAGGTTGTTGTTTTTCTTTTCTTTTGTTTGGAACTTTCACTGAAAATCCTGAAACCCTAAACGTTGCTTTTGTGGGATCATTAAATACACAACAGACGAAGTGCAATTAAGAGGTAAAGCAGCGATTACTGCGAACAGTATTGAAGTATAAGTATGACAATATGTAATTTAGAGTTTATAAAATGTGTTACTTTTGACTGAATTGTCTGCCAAATGTATGAATAATGTATTTTATATAATAAAGTCAATCATGAACGGTGCCGCTTTGTTTTAGAAGTGTTCAACTCTGGGTGGCAGCAGAGAGCACCTGACTGACGGTGGTGATAGAAGAATAAATGTGACGTCATATCCAGTTAAGTAACCCGCTTGTTAACGGATCTCAGAACAGTTTAATGAGGTTTATTGTCGAGTTCGTTAACGGGTCACTGATACCGACAACTGACCGCAGAGCAGCGAAGTGTCCGCAGCACAAACGCGGAGCCGCTTCCTGGCCACCGACCCAGCGGGTCGAAGCGCAAACGAACATGGTCCTGAGTGTTTTCTGTCACGGTCTGGGCCGCCGCCTGCTTCAGAGCCACGTCGGGCAGAACCGAGCCGTCAGACTGGCACACAGCGTCATTCAGAGCCGGGCGGGTCCGTGGGAGACGCGGCCCCCGCGGAGAGCTGGCTGCTGCCCGGTAGGTCGAAGCTGCTGCCGGTGTCCGCTAACACCAGCCTCCGTTCACAAATATGGGGATTTTTGCGTCTACTTCACTTTGAGACGCGTTCATAACACAATTTGTGGATATTTGTTGCTCAGTGCGCTGTCATAACTAATGCTTCAACGTTCGGTGTCATTTCTATGTAAGGTTAGCCCAATTAACCGTTTATTACCGTCATTAAGGTTGAGATGGCTGCAAAATAACTTTAAGAACATTTCAATGATATAGTCGAGATGCAGGTGTGCGTACGCGTGCGCAGTCGTGTCACGATGCCAATACCGATGTACACTTTCTATACTGATGTTAAGCATACTTAATATTGTCCACATGATTTTTATTTTTAGGCTTTATTTTTGGTAAATAATGGCAAAAAATATTATGTGTCGTTAGACTGAGGCTGTATTTGCCTTGTCCCGCTATGTTCATACGCTCATAAAACATTGTATTAAAAGAGCAAATGCAACATTTTGGACAAAACTACATGAATATGTGATCATGACTGTTTAATTGTTCATTGCTGAAAGGGATTTTTACCATCTTCTTTTAAATGATGTACCCAGTAAAGAATTTTGTGTTTTCTGAAAAGTGCAACACAAATCAAGTTGGATGTCCTGAACAGGTGAATGTGAGTCAGTGGCTCACCTGCAGAGCGCCGCGATGGCTGACTCTGTGCTGCTGGAGAACTTTGTCCTCGGTTCCTCCCCCGCCGCCATCAGAAGATAAGCCCAGGAGGTCTGGGGTAAGTCTCAGTGGAGCGTCATGAACTCATTTGAACCCTGCGTTTATGAAAGAAGCAGGTCTGCAGGTCTGCAGGTATGAGTTGTGTTTAAACGTGCACACATGAGGCTGACGCATGCTCCTGTTTTCTCTCTGCCCGTGACGCGAAGCCTGTGACGTGGAAATCTTTAGCAATAACGTTTGCTCTCGGAGGAGCTTTGCTGGGAGGGATGAAATATTTCAAGAAAGAAAGGAAGAATGTAAGTGTTTTACTGCCTGGTGCCCAGAGCTTTAATGTCTGGCCAGGTTGGCGTTGAGCTGCTTCTGTGATGTAATGATGATGTCATTGGCAGTGATTGAAAAAGAGCGAAACAAATCAATCGGGAGGCCGGCGCTGGGCGGGCCCTTCTCGCTCGTGGATCACCACAACAAGCCCGCTAAGAGCGAGGACTTCCTCGGCCAGTGGATCCTGATCTACTTCGGCTTCACGCACTGCCCTGACATCTGCCCCGACGAGCTAGAGAAGATGATCGAAGTGGTGGATGAGATAGGTGATCAAACCTCCTTTTTATTCTTTTACTTCATTGAAATGTTTTGTTTTTTAAACATGCTGCTTGTGTTCGGCTCTGCAGACAAAATCAAGTCTCTCCCAAACCTGACGCCCATCCTCATCACCATCGATCCTCACAGAGACACTCCAGAAGCCATGGCTGCATATGTGAAAGGTACAAAAGTCCCAGACGAAGGCGGAGTTCTGTTTGTTGACGGATGGACTTCAGTCTTGTCAGATGATGCAGGCTACACAGTCAAGTGGACTGTAAATAATGTTATTTCTAGTGGTTGGTTGTAGTGATGATGTGGTTCGGGAGCAGTTGGGTGAAAGGCCGAGTCTTTGGGTGGAACGCCGTGTTTTTGTGAAAGCTCTTCAACTGGTCTTTGGTCGCAACTCCAATCCTCTGACTCTCAGGCGTTCTGCTCGAATCTTTCAGAGTTCTCTCCAAAGCTGATCGGTCTGACGGGAACGTCGGCTCAGATCGACCAGGTTTCCCGAGCCTACAGGGTTTACTACAGCCAGGGGCCGAAGGACGAGGACAACGACTACATCGTGAGTTCAAACCTGCTCCACTTTGTGTTAAGTAAATCCAGAACTCTGCTCACCCCACCTCCTCCTGTCCTGTTTAGGTGGATCACACGATCATCATGTACCTCGTGGGGCCTGACGGAGAGTTTGTTGAGTATTTTGGACAGAACAAAAGAAGCGTGGAGATCACAAACTCAATAGCAGCTCACATGAGAAAGTTCAAGAAGGAGAAGTGAGCAGCAGCTGCGACCGGCGGCTTCTGTCACTGCTGTTTGCCGTCTGATGTCGGACTTCAGTTATCCTGACCATCCGGTCCTCTGAATCTCTGCACATCTGCAGCAGCGGTGCTGCTGTAAAGTGACTTTAAAGTGTTAAAAACACAATTTTACAAAGCCTAAGCTCTTCATCTGAGAGGCAGTTTGTAATAAAACTGAGCGCATTTATCTCCTTTCTGGCTCAGTTTCTCAGCTTGAATCACAGGAGACGAATCAAAGGCGTTAACACGGAGGAGATGGGACTGATGATCCGGCAGAACATCCACGTTCCTGTTGGACTGGACTCCCAGCGGATCGTGAAGGAGCTCCGAGTCTTCAACGGGACTCTGGCGACGCCACACGTTTTCAAAGTCAGCCGGCGGCTCCCAGAATTCCACAGGAATGTCTTTGATTCTGACGCTTCAAACATGAAATAAAAACCATACGAGAAGTTTAACATCGTTGGCGTTTAGTGACTTTGTCTGAGGTCGTGTCTCTGGCAGATGAGCAGTAAAAGGTCAAAATAGGAGCAGGGAGATCCACACGTGGTCTGTTTGTGTGTTCTGGCGGTTTTGATGCGCTTGTTTCTGACGGACTCGGACGGGTCTTCAGAATCTGAACACCTCATCTTGAAGGTAGCAACGCACAGTTTTGACCTCTGTTCACCCATCAAACACCGCGGTAGTGTGGCGGTGGGCCAGGCCCTCAACTTCAGGCCGATTTCAGAGCTCCCTTTCCCATCGACGCTCCGGTCGTGCCGGGACTCAAGTGGCCTTTCAGACAAGTTCCAGTCTGGTTTTAAGCCGCACCCCAGCGCATTGGGACGGCGCATTTGAAAGCGGTAAAGACGTTAGTTCAGCGGTGAAGAGCGGTTTCCTCCGTTCAAGCCTCCTCAGGGAGGTGAAGGTCCGCCTGCCTTCACAGGACTTGGAGTGATTCATGCTTTTATTACTCTGGCAGATTATTGACGGTTTATTCAATGGTCTTGTATTTTATATCATTTTACACAGGAATCCCTTCATTTTTCCTCAACACGTTATTTATTTTCTGCTACATAAAGATTGTTTCCGTGTATATTGAAGTGCTGAGGCTGATGCTTCAGGGCCTCAGATGATGTCATTGTCGTCATCGTCTTGCTCCGCCTCCGTGTCACCAACTGTAAACAGACAGATTTTTACTGTGTGTTACTGTCAGTGTGTGTGTGAACGTGTGAATGTTGGCAGCTCACTTTCATGAGGAAGATCCGTATTCGGGTCTTCAGGTACTTTGACTCGGGTGTTGTACTCTGGCATTTCCCTCTGAATCGTGTCCCAGAACTGCTCGGAGCAACGTGAAGCCACAAAATTCAAGACAACGTTCAACCGCTTTTATGCTGCCTGGTAATCGGAGAAGCTCCTCCTCACCTCGGACTCCTCCATCTCCTTCTTTGTAGCAGCCAGATCCTTCCCATCCAGTTCACCTAGTAATGTCTGAAACTTCAGCTCCAGCTGCTTCACAAACTCCACCACCTTCTCATCCGAGTCTGGATGTCCTCCTTGAGCTACGTCCTCATCCTGGAGCAGGAACAAAGGCAAGTTTGACAGAGATGTTACTTGAGAGGAAATGGCACCAGGTGAGCGGTGTGTGGGTGTGGGGGGATAAAAGAAGCCACAGATGAGCTCGTTATTCAGGGAGGACGTTTGAGCCTCTTTACCGGGGGAATGTGCTGGAGCTTCCCTGACAGGTGCTCCACTCCAGCTCGGACAGTCACGAAGGTTTTCATAAGCTGGTCCCGGCGCTCCTTGGCTACATCACATCTCTGCTGCTGAGCCTTCAGATGCTGCTTGCACTCCTCCTGCTCCTGTTGCTGACTAGTAAAAGCACACAAGTATGACACTCAGACCTCCGTCCACCCAACCAGCTCCATCAGATCGTCACTGAGGGGTTCTCAGAGCTACACCTGCCCATCAAACCACCTCAACTGGCTCCTCCTGATGTGAAGGAGCAGCGACTACTCCCAGTCCCTCCTGCATGAGGGTCCAGACCCTACAGACAAGACTCATTTTAGCCACTTCCATCTACAGTCTGATGTTTCAGTCTCTGCCACAGTTGGTGAGCAGTGATGAGGGAAGGAGCAAGAGGAATGACGAGACTTGGCTTTAGACTCAACTCAGGAGTCCACAGCGTCACAGATGTCGTACTGATCCACCTGTCAGTCGTCCCTCACTCATGAACACACCCACCTGCTGTGACCTCGGCTCTGGACCACTGTCCTGTCCTAGAGGACAGTTTGAGACTGAGACCAGCTCAGGGTGATGGTTGCAAGTGCGGCTCTCACCTCATCAACCCAACCTCCATGGAACATTTCAAATTGTCAAAGTCTTCCATGAGCTGCTGCTTCTGCTCCCTCAGCTGCTGTTGGACCTTCTCATTCTCCTTCTTCATCTTCACAAGAGCATCATCTGTCTTCTTCAGAGAGGTAAAGGACTCGGTGATCTCCTGAAAATATAAAACCGTGAATTAAGGAAATGCCGCAGTCGTTCCAGAATCAAAGCATCTGGGGACCTGCGGTATTGGGTGACAATTACGGAGGACGTCTGGGATTTTAATCCGGTGCAGATGCGCCACGTCCGAGATTTTTAAAGTAAAATCACAAATGAACTACCCTAAATGGGCCGCAGCAAAACCTCAGTTATGTTTACAGTTACCACGGAAACGTAGCACATGTGACATCTGCTCGCTGAAATCTAACTGTACACAGTTTTAACTCGTGTTTAAAGTTTATATTAAGTAAAAGGTCACTGTTGAATAAAATACAAGATCTCAGCGTCGCTTCTGGGGATCGATGTCTGTAAATTACAGTGAAACAAACTTCGCTTATCGAGTGTAAATGTGCGTAAAGAAACAGACGCAGAGGTGTCATTTTAGAATTACTGCAGGTCCAGAGGTGCTTTAGGTCCAGTGCAAATCTTACAAAGCAAATGTTCGGTTCGGCAGCAAGCGCACGACTGAGTCCCTGTTCTGAGCATAGACTGTGAGGAGATGGACAACCCGGTGAATGATCGTCCTGTTGGGCCTTTATTCGCAGCTCAGGAGTCCGTACTGATCCCACCACCGGCTGTTCTGGACCCCAGTCAGAACTGCACCTCCCAAACTGTACGTTTCTTACTTGATCTGAGCCAAACGTTTGCTGAACCAGGCTGTAAGTATTTCAATTTCTCCTGCAAAAGTTGGAGTTTCTCACATGGAGATCATGCTGATGTTTCTCACATGGAGATCATGCTGATGTTTCTCACATCGAGATCATGTTGGAGTTTCTCACATGGAGATCATGCTGATGTTTCTCACATGGAGATCATGTTGATGTTTCTCACATGGAGATCATGTTGATGTTTCTCACATGGAGATCATGTTGATGTTTCTCACATGGAGATCATGTTGATGTTTCTCACATGGAGATCATGCTGATGTTTCTCACATGGAGATCATGCTGATGTTTCTCACATGGAGATCATGTTGATGTTTCTCACATGGAGATCATGTTGATGTTTCTCACATGGAGATCATGTTGATGTTTCTCACATGGAGATCATGCTGATGTTTCTCACATGGAGATCATGTTGATGTTTCTCACATGGAGATCATGTTGGAGTTTCTCACATGGAGATCATGCTGATGTTTCTCACATGGAGATCATGTTGATGTTTCTCACATGGAGATCATGTTGATGTTTCTCACATGGAGATCATGTTGGAGTTTCTCACATGGAGATCATGTTGATGTTTCTCACATGGAGATCATGTTGGAGTTTCTCACATGGAGATCATGTTGATGTTTCTCACATCGAGATCATGTTGGAGTTTCTCACATGGAGATCATGCTGATGTTTCTCACATGGAGATCATGTTGGAGTTTCTCACATGGAGATCATGTTGATGTTTCTCACATCGAGATCATGTTGGAGTTTCTCACATGGAGATCATGCTGATGTTTCTCACATGGAGATCATGTTGATGTTTCTCACATGGAGATCATGTTGGAGTTTCTCACATGGAGATCATGCTGATGTTTCTCACATGGAGATCATGTTGATGTTTCTCACATGGAGATCATGTTGGAGTTTCTCACATGGAGATCATGTTGATGTTTCTCACATGGAGATCATGTTGGAGTTTCTCACATGGAGATCATGCTGATGTTTCTCACATGGAGATCATGTTGATGTTTCTCACATGGAGATCATGTTGGAGTTTCTCACATGGAGATCATGTTGGAGTTTCTCACATGGAGATCATGCTGATGTTTTGGAGCCTGCCTGTCGTGGTCTGAGGCACTGAAACGCTTCTTAGCTCTGGGCTGGTTTAAATGATGCAGTAGACTTTCCTCATCTGTACCTGTAAATCTTTGGCCGTCTGGAGGCGTCTCAAAGTGTCCTGGAAGCTGGGGGAGACTTGGTCCTCTTCACCTGGCGTGCAGGTGGGTCTGGGCTGGGCCTCGCTGCTCTGGTCATCAGGCCGCACCTAAACATGCAGATACAACAGCTACTCTCCTTTTATGGTAATGAGAGTGTTTAATGCGTCCCGTCTCCCGTTTGTGGCTGTTCACGAGGAACGTACAGTTAATGCTGGATGTTCTCAGACACCACGTCTTCAAACAGCTACACAAGGAGACTGGATCATTAATATCTTTTTAGAGCCATATGTACCGTCTGTTTCAGAAGGACTGACATCTCCACATTCGTGTCCTCTGCGCCGCTCTCTTCACGGTCCTTGAAGCCGCTTGGTATTTTGGACCTTCTCTGCTTGTGCTGTTTGTGGAGCAGCTCCTGCTGCTGCTGCAACTCAGCCTGGTGGGCAGGTGAGGGACTCGAGGTAAGACGGGTCAAACACGGCAAAAACGGACACAGAGACGAGTAAACCTATGGCACGACACCAGTTTACAGTCTAAAACGTAAGCAGGAGAATTTACAATGAGGATGCAGAGGGTGAGGACAGATGAAGTCACCCTCAAAGATCTTCCAGCCAGAAGAACCTGAATATGACATCTAATTTAAAAGTTATGGATGACGTTCACATCTCTGAACAAGCTCTTGTTTCTCAAATAATTAACTGGAGATGATTGAAAGAGGAGGTGGACCATCTGTCGGGAGAGACCTTTACAGACATGTAAACAGATTGTAGAGGGTGAAGATGACCTCTGCAGCCTCGGTGGAGAGCTGGATGTCCTCATAGTTGACCAGCAGTTGTTGAAGCTCCCCTTTGTGCTTCAGGAGCTCGCTTTCCAGACTGTCCAGCTGACTTTTGAAAGTGAGACTCTCATCCTGAAGTGGTAAAAGATGGAAGAGTTGGAAAATAGACCTTTAGGAAGAGCAAAAAGCCTCCTGGGTTTGTTTAAACGGCTGTAAAAAGAACGTTGCAGTTGTAAAACATACGACTTCATCCACAGCTCGATATTTTCATCAATACGCAAGAGACGTCTCAGCGTTGGTCCCTCGCCTAACCTTTATTCAACGTCTCTGCGCGATCTGGGACTCAACGACGTCATCAGCCGGTGCGGTCCCCTGTCGACCGCCGGTCCGGACGCTGGTGGGTGTCAGAGGAACTGACCGCAGGTCTGGATCCGGACGCCGGCGGTCGACAGGGGACCGCAGGTCCAGATCCGGACACTGGTGGGTGTCAGAGGAACTGACCGCAGGTCTGGATCCGGACGCCAGCGGTGGGCAGGGGGACCGCAGGTCCGGATCCGAACACTGGTGGGTGTCAGAGGAACTGACCGCAGGTCTGGATCCGGACGCAGACGGTCGACAGGGGACCGCAGGTCCGGATCCGGACGCCGGCGGTCGACAGGGGACCGCAGGTCCGGATCCGGACGCCGGCGGTGGGCAGGGGGACCGCAGGTCCGGATCCGAACACTGGTGGGTGTCAGAGGAACTGACCGCAGGTCTGGATCCGGACGCAGACGGTCGACAGGGGACCGCAGGTCCAGATCCGGACGCCGGCGGTCGACAGGGGACCGCAGGTCCGGATCCGGACGCAGACGGTCGACAGGGGACCGCAGGTCCGGATCCGGACGCAGACGGTCGACAGGGGACCGCAGGTCCGGATCCGGACGCCGGCGGTGGGCAGGGGGACCGCAGGTCCGGATCCGAACACTGGTGGGTGTCAGAGGAACTGACCGCAGGTCCAGATCCGGACGCAGACGGTCGACAGGGGACCGCAGGTCCAGATCCGGACGCCGGCGGTCGACAGGGGACCGCAGGTCCGGATCCGGACGCCGGCGGTCAGCAGAACCACTGTAATAATTGTAACTGTAACTGGAGAAGCTGGTTTCAGACACTGGTGCTGCTTCTTTTGGGGGAACCAACACAAACCCAGCAGGTGTCTCCAACAAGTTCTCCAGAAAGGTTTAAGGAAACCACTATGATATTCTACGTTAAAACCCAAAAAGAAAACAAAGTTAACTTTGTCTTGAAAGGAGAACACTGCACCAACCTGCATGTGACTTCTGAGTTTCTGATAAGAATGAAGCAAGGCCTCCTCTCTCCGACACTTGAACAGGGTTTTCTCCAAGCGGTTCTCCAGCACGCGCACTTCCTGAACACACACAGGTCCTGTTGTTCCTCCAGATACAGCCAGACATTTTCAGAGGTCAGACGGGTAACTACCATGGCATCTTTCAGAGCGTGAGCGACCACAGCTCCCGCTCCGCCTCTGGCCTCCGGTCTCTTTCTGCTGGCATCCGTCTTCATGTCATCAAAGTGCTGCTGGGGGGCTCTAAGGTTGGCCTGTTCGGCGTTGAGACAGCGTGTCTTGGACAGCACCTCGTGGTGCAGCTTTGACAGAGCCTCCTGGGTAAATAAAAACTATTCTTCTGAAACCTCCCTTTACTCGACACGAAGACACCATGTTACTAACGCTCCACACTTCTAAAACAAGAATCCGTTGCTTTATTGTAGTTTACCGTTGTAATTTAAAAAAAAAACCTGTACAGATGTGAACTCTGGCTTTGGGCACCAAAACCAGTTTTTGAACCAGGCGGTACTTCACATGGCGGCTGACTCTCCACGGGGTCGCCCCCGGTGGTCAGGTGCAGGAACTGCAACGGTAACTGCACTTCCTTGCTGGCTTCACCCTGGAAGCTGAAGGTTTCTGGTTAACACACAAACACGCACATCAATACAAACATCGCTCACGTTTCTGTCCTTCGGTGACATCCTGAGGAAAGCCTCAAACTGAGAGGAGGTCCTGGTTAAAGCCACTCCGCCATCCGCCTGAAAGGTAAGACACTGAGGTGAGCAGGACGCTGGGACAGGTGTGCGGGACGTCACGCCTGGGGGACGTACATGTTCAGCTGCTGGCTGCTGTCTCCGCAGGTTCTGGTTCTCCTCCCTCAGCTGCTTCATGAACTCGTCGTTCTTCTTGACGGTGGCCTCGAAACCGTCGTCCAAAGGTAAGCCGCCTTCCACAGGTCAAAGATGTCAAACCAGCAAGACAAGAAAGTAGGGTCTGTGTTTGTAGCTTTGTTAATATGAAGTGAGCAAACAGCTCCCGGTCGGGAGTCTGCAGGCAGACGTCCAGCGTCCAGCGTCCAGCGCGCAGTTAACCAGACTTACCCGGCGGCTGGGCTTGACGCCGCGGCTCCGTGTCGCCGTCCCTCTGCGAAGAATGTGTGTTTTCGCCCTTAAAGGGCATTTTTATACCCTGTTACCGTTGTTTACAATGAACACATAAATCCCAAAACACCGAAAGTGGCGTTTACGTTACGACGCGTAAGTTGAAGCGTTAAAGAGGAGCCTCGGTCGAGCGAGTGTACGGTTGCCTGGCAACGGGCGCGCGGAAACCTTCAAACGGCAAATGGCGTGAAACACGGTGAAACTAACCAACTTAAATTTATATCGCAGTGTAAATTCAAGTTTGATTGGAGCAGCACGTTTCAATAGCAGTTGATGTAAAATAAATAAAACTAAACAAAAACATAGTGAATATATATATATATATATATATATATATATATATATATATATATATGGTTTATGAGTCATCATTTAAAACCCCGCCCCGCCTTTACCGACTGCGATTGGTTCGGTATGTTCTGTACCGGTCGACATGGCCTGAAGAACCAGAACCGTCAGCAGGCACAGCTGGGCAGGACAGCAGTGTTGCTGATTCTTTTCTCATATCGAATGCAAACGAGGACATTTTGTGTTTGAAATGTGATCAAGAAAACACCGGACACATTGAGTTTAATTTTAAAGGGGTTTATTACCGCTCTAACATTAAGTAACTGGCAAACATTAACACAAGAACAGACAACTGAACTTTAAAAGTGAGGGCAGATGAAAAAGTGTATATTTTGATTACAACCAAGAAATCAAAGTGATTAAACTGAAGCAGCGATTATGAAGAAGGACAATATGCTGATGTGGTTTTATGGAGAGAAGAATCTGTTTGGTCACAGATGGAAAATCCACAGTCCTGAGTGACTCATCACATTCATGATATTCTTGTTATTTTTATCAAATCCACAGTTATGATCCAGTATTGATATGAAAGGAACAGACATCCAAAGTTACTGCAGCCGTTTTTTGCTGATAAACACAGGAAACCACAAAAACTAGATGACGGCTCCTAAAATGAATAAAATATCCCTTAAAATTAAATCAAAACTGCTATTTTACTGAAAAAGCCCTTTGTTCTGCGGTACCTTTTTCTCCCAGAAGCCTAAAGAGTAAAAGTGGTTTCAGAAGCAGTTTTGTAATTGGTAAAAGCATCTTCCAAACCTCACACACGCCCATGCAATCACTTGAAAAGTGAACTTAACAATTTCTCTTAAAGTATATACCTTTTTTCTGAATTGAGATTACATTATTTTTCATTGTTAAAAAATGTGATTTCTTTTTTAAAACATGCATGAATGACATAACTTTTCAATACTACAGGCTTTTGTTTGCTCTGCAGACTTTTATTGAGCAGAATCAAATGTGGCACGTTTGACGGTTTTAGGGTCGAGACGGGCGATGCCGCTGGTTTTAAGTTGCATAAATGAATGAATGAAGGATTTTTGTATTTAAACGTGGGACCGCTTATAATAATTAATGTTCACATGTAATTATATTCACTTATAGCCAGGTTACTGATTTCTATCGCTGCCCCATTATACTGAAGTTAAAGATGGTAAAAGAGCGATTTAAGTTACAATATCATTATTTATGATACTAATTATCTTATGTTTGTTATCCTGGTTTTAGTTTGAGGCAACAAGAGGATTTTGTCTTTTTCCCGTAATGAATCCCTTTTCTTGTTAATTAATTGTTATTAATTTATTTGTGTAAACTTTTTGGATAAGGACAATCATGTTGTTAAATCAGAAAAAATCTAACCATAAAAAGGAACATTTTAAAGACAGTTTAGTTGTGAATTCAGAGAAGCATTTTTTGTTTCGATCATTTTTCAGTTGAATGCTATAAAACCTGAACATCAACTCAGTAAAACGCTAATAAACACTTTCTTTTATATGACCTTCAGACGTCTATATTTTCATGCTGACACATAAATACTTAAAGCCTGATAAATATGTTGCCACGTGTCCCCTTTGATTTAAACCAGTCGCTCCTTTGTGGACTTGAGGTTTTTCCCTTGTTAACATTTCCAGAAGATCTTTTTTTGTGCTTAACGATGTATCAGGAAGTAAATCATCAGATAGTTTCACGGCCGCCTAAAAAGAACTGGACACGCCCCCTGTGACATCACCCCAGCTGTCTGAAGAGTCGGTTAAGGGGCCTTTTTTTGCGTTTCTGGAGCGCTGTTTGGAACGCACCCCGAATATCATCTCACTGGCCAAAGTCAGCTCGGCTTTACTCATGCAAACCTGTGATGCTACCTAACGGTACTTTACATTTAACGTTTTGAGGGATTTATGGGGGGCCTGAACCGCGGCGCTGTGATGTCATTGGTTAAATAGGGGCGTTACCACAGTGTTTCAGCGAAGTTCCACAGCAGCAGTTAGACTTTTCCTGACGCTTGTGAGGATGCGCTGCTACTCAGATGGTCCATCTGGAGCCTGGAAATAAAGTGGATTGAACCAAAACATGAAATAATGTTAACGGAGGAGCTGTGATCGCTCAGCGTGTTGATGAACACGCGTGTGACCCGTGATCCCGACCTTTGCTCCTATGTCTCGGCTCTTGGCTCTCATCTTGTTGGCCAGCGACTCGGCCACGTCAGCCCTCTCCTCGGCCTCCTCCAGCTCGTGCTGGGCCTTCCTGAACCTGGCCATGTGCACGTTGGACTGCTCCTCCTGGAAATCAGACACTGTCAGTGACCTCTGATCTGTGTCCCTGAACGGGCTGACCGTGTTTCACTCACAGCTTCCTCCGCCTGCCGTTTGTACGCCTTCATCTTGATCTGGAGCTTGTCCACCAAATCCTGCAGTCGGACGTTGTTTTTCTTGTCTTCCTCGGACTGAAGGTTAGAAACATCTGTTGGTCACGTGACCTGAACGAAACGGACAGAAGCTTCTCTCAGGTTTACCTGATAAGTCAGCTCTTTGACCTTCCTCTCATACTTGCGGACTCCTTTGATGGCCTCCGTGGAGCGCTTCTGCTCGCCTTCGAGCTCGTTCTCCAGCTCACGGACCTGAAGAGAAATCAGGACACTTTCTGGACACTCTTGTTTGAGTCACTGCATAAAGCCCGCCCCTGCTCAGATGTGATTGGTTCAGTATGTTCTGTAATGGTGGGAATGGAAAGAGGTACCAGACCCATCTGGCAAGATCTTTGTGAATATGGTGGCCAGGATATCCGTGGGACTTGGTGAAAGTCCACTGGTGGTTGTTGTCTCACGCTGAGACACCCTGATGGAGCCCCGAGTGACAGAGGTGAAGAAATGTGGACTTTCGGCCCTGCAACCTGCCGTCCACAGTGAGAGTGAGATTCGAGGAGCCAGCTGATATTCAGCAGTTTGGAGAAGTAATCTGATCGTGATTAAGTCTGTCTAATGTTATCTAACGTTGGCCCTTGTTCATTGCTCTGATGAGTCGTGGCGATGACCTCCTGGGTGCAAATGCAGCTGTTGTGCTGCCCCCGGTATGGGAAGGCCCCATTTGAGACCCACATCTTTGTAGAGGTCATGGAGGTGACCTCCCAGAAACACCTCCGATGTGGTCAGCTCCACGTAAAAGGGGCTGGTCTCAGATGTCTAAGGATGGCAAAATGTCGGCTAATAAATTGATTTATAGTCGAAACTAATTTCAGTTCCACTGGCATTGTTCTTGGAAAGTGGACCAAAATGAATTAGTAACAGCTGCAACAGTGAAAGAGAATATAAATGTTGTTTTCAGGCTACACAGCTGTCAGTCACTCCTGCAGAACTGAATCCAAAAATAAAAAAGTCAATTACGTTTTCAGTTGTTTTTTAACTCCTTCTTCATTTCAAACATATTGCAGTTTTTTTAAAGGTTAACATCATTTTCGCCACCTTTTATTCTTTGGTACGTATGTACTGTATTCTGGTCCGGTGGTCTTCACACTCCAGCATCAACATATTCTGGATATTGTGAAAAAGCCATCAGATGGAGAAGGTCTGTTATTAAAACATCGGATAAGGGATCGTTTACCCACCCGCGCCTCCAGTTTCTGAAGCTGCTTCTTTCCACCTTTCATGGCCAAGTTTTCGGCCTCATCCAAGCGGTGCTGCAGATCTTTCACTGTGGCCTCCAGGTTCTTCTTCATCCTCTCCAGGTGAGCACTGGTGTCTTGCTCCTTCCTCAGCTCTTCAGCCATCATGGCAGCCTGGAGGTGTCCCAACAGGGGCGTAAAATCTCGATGAGATCTTTAAAACTGCGGTGACGTAAACTAAAGCCTTGCGTGGGAAGAGTGAGCCTTACATCGGTGACAGCCTTCTTGGCCTTCTCATCAGCATTCCTGGCCTCTTGAACGGCTTCTTCGATTTCACCGTGAAGCTGAGTCACATCTGTTTCGAGCTTCTTTTTGGAGTTGAGAAGACTGGTGTTCTGGCAAAGACAGGAGAGAAGAACTTCGTAAACCCTGCACATGAAACAGCATCTTTCCACCAGCGGAGTCTGAGAAGCAGCCCACCTGAGAGTGTAGAAGTCCTGCGCGCTCGCTGGCGTCAACCAGCTCCTGTTCAGCTACTTTACGGCTGCGCTCCGTCTGCTCCACGGTCACTCGGAGCTCCTCCACCTCAGCATGGATCAAGACTGTTCTGCGCTCCATCATGCCCACCTGCTCCTTCATGTCATCCTGCGCTCTGACGGAGTCGTCCAGGTGGATTTGAGCATCCTGAACAAAGTACCACATCAGGATCTAGTCTTGAAAACGTCTCTGCAGGACGTTCATGATCTCCAGAGGCCATGTCTTTGGTCACATGGTGGTGCATCATGTTCTACACTTGAGGTACTTTTCGGTCAAATGTTAATCAACTTTTCCCTCTTTAATTATACCATGGTGGTATTTCATGGTGGAGTTGTTTTATTGTCTCTACAAAATTAGGTTACAAAGTTAAGACAACACCAGGTCCTACCTTGAGTTGACCCTGAACGTTCCTCAGCTGTTTCTGGGCCTCGGCCGCCTGCCTGTTGGCATGGCTGAGCTGGATCTCCATCTCGTTCAGGTCTCCCTCCATCTTCTTCTTCACTCTCAGGGCGTCGTTCCTGCTCCGGACCTCAGCATCCAGAGTGGCCTGCATGGACTCCATCGCTCTCTGGTGGTTCTTCCGCAGCTGGTCGAGCTCCTCATCTTTCTCCGCCACTTTTCGGTCGACCTCAGCCTTTATCTGGTTCAGGTCCATCTGCACACGCAGGATCTTGGACTCCTCTTGCTCCAGCGAGGCCTACAAACAGACTTGTTGCCTTCAGACCTGGTACTTGAGAGAGAACTGTTTGACTGGTAATTCTGTACCTCAGCCTCTTCCAGGGCCGTCTGCATGTCGCATTTCTCCGTCTCCACTTGTTTCTTGAACTTCTCCAGTTCGTGAATCGTCTTTCCGCTCTCTCCCAGCTGTTCTGTCAGGTCTGAAATCTCCTCTGCATTTTGAGACATCAGATTGCAGTGAAGTTTAAATACAACAGATTCCAGTTTATGCGTTTCTCCAAACATGAACGTTTCACTCACGTTGCAGGTTTTTATTCTCTCGCTTCATTGTCTCTAGATGATCCAGGGCTTCCTCGTAGGAGTTCTTCAGTCTGAACAGCTCAGTGCTCAAAGATCGAGACTCCTTCTGAGCACCTTCGAGCTCTGCCTGAGTCTCCTCGTACTTCTGCTTCCACTCAGCCAGAACCTGAATTCAGTCAGATGTTAGCTGACAGTGTAATGAAAGCAACCGGAGATGTTTCTACGTGAGAGACAATCCAGAGAAAATACTTTGTCGAAGCTTCTCTGCCTCTTGTCAAGTGTAGCGGCCAAGCTGTTGGACTTTTCCACATCCACCATCAGGTCCTCCATTTCACTCTGAAGTCGTTGTTTGGTTTTCTCCAACGAGGCGCTCTTTGAATTCACAGCTTCGATTTGCTCTTCAGCCTCTTGGAGACGCTGGGCTAGTTTTTTTCTGCAACGGGTGAAGAAGACCCTCTTTACACGCTTTTATTTATTTATTTTTTACCATGTATGTGAGAGAGACTCAAAGTTGTATGAAAGGTTGCAAAACCAAAAATACGATATAACAGCGAGTCATCAGGGAGTATTCAGATGGAACCAGCGCTGGATCTGAAGGTGTCCAGATGTGACGCCACTAGCTGCCCACTGGATGTAAAGTTACATCTTTGTGTTTGGGCCCAGTGGCTCCATCATCTGAGCTAAACCACCAATGCTGGTGGAGATAACGTTAGGTCATTGTAGCACCAGTTAGTGATTGGTTAGTTTAGGTAACGTTGCAGTTAAAAACATTGTTGCTTTCGTTTATCTTAGAAGAAATGTTGACATCCCCATTGACCTTCTGGACATTTAGTTGACAGCTTAACAGACGTTCTTCTCTGTCTAGTTTGGATTTAGGAATAAAAAAAGCTTCACTGTGCATCATTCCAATACCTGGAATCAGAACTACAAGTACCTCAGGACCATCCATCCATTCATAATACATCTTCTGCTGCTTATCTGGGGTCGGGTCACGGGGGAAACATAATCCCTCCTGGGTGTCCCGGGTCTTCCCCAGGGTTCTTCTCCCAGTGGGACGTGCTTAGAAAACTTTGTTAGGGAGTCATCCAGTAGGCAACCTCACCAGATGCCTGAGCCACCTCATCTGGCTCCTCTTGATGCAGAAGAGATGCAGCTCTACTCTGAGCCCCTCCAGGATGACCAAGATTCTCAACATATCTCTAAGAGAAACCCGGATACTCTGCGGAGGACACTCATTTCTGCCGGTTGTATTTGTGACCTTGTTGTTTTGGTCAGTACCCACCGCTCGTGACCATAGGTGAGGGTGACTGGTAAGTCGAGAGCGACAGACCGATGCAGTCTGCATCACAGCAGACACTGCACTGATCCACCTGTCACTCTTCTGCTCCATTCTTCTCTCACTCGTGGACAAGACCCTGAGATACTTGAACTCCTCCACTGGGGGCAGGATCTCCCCGACCCAATAGGGCACCCCACCCTTTTACAGCTGAGGACCATGGCCTCAGATATACAGGTGCCTTTTCCTATCCCAGCCGCTTTACATTCGGCTAAAAACCACTCCAGCAAGAGCTGCGGGTCATGGAGTGATACAATCAACAGAACCACATCATCTGCAAAAAGCAGAGACCCAATTCTGAGGTCGCCAAACCGGAGTCCCTCCACTCTCACGTTACACCTAGAAATTCTGTCCATAAAAGTAATGAACAGAATCGGTGACAAAGAGGACCCTTGATGGAGTAAAACCCTCAACCCCCAACCCTGGAGTACTTGGTAAAGTACTCCAGACACAGTGATTTTACTTATTTATTTTTGGCATGCACTCCATAAAACAGATGAGCGCTCAGTATCTTGCACTGTTTTTCTGTGGAGCCGAAAGCTACAGATGTCCAAGTCCTGGTCCCTGTGGAGCTGATCCTCAGCAGCCACTGGCTCGTCTGAGTTTGAGGGGTGGTCAATTCTTCTAACAGTCCGCTGTAACTGGCTGCGGGTTGGCCTGAAACGGTACTTTGGTTTCTTTGGACATTGTTCAGGTTAAGAGAAAACATGTATTCTGTTGTGTTTTGTTGAAATGTGAATCAGGAAATTAAAGAGCACTCAGACTGGTCTCACAACGTGGACTATTTAAAAGTCCAGTCCTGCTCTAGAATTACTTTGCTTCCTCCAGCTCCTCGGTGCGTTGAATAGCATCCGTCTCATATTTGTTCCTCCAGAGAGCCACCTCCGAGTTTGCCTTTGACAGACAGCGCTGCAGCTCAGCTTTCGCCTCCTGCTCCTCCTCGTACTGCTCCCGAAGGAGGTCGCAGTCGTGCCGAGCCGACTGCAGACTATGAGCCAAGGCGTTCTTGGCCTGTAGAAGAAGATGCTAAAAATGAACCCCCGTACAGGAAGAGAAAACAAGTGGTAGGTGTGTAAGTTTGTTGACCTTTGTTTCCTCCTCAAGCAGTCGTTTTAACTCGTCGATCTGCGTTGTGAATCCCTGCTTTCCTCTCGTCAGCTGGGAAATCAGGCTCTCTCTCTCCTCCATTTGCCTGGACAGTTCAGCTGCGACAAACAGAGCGAGAACAGTTATTTCCTGTACGGTCGTGTTATTGTTAGTAGCCCCTCTTTAATCGTGTATTTCTTCTTAAAAAGAAAATGACTTAGAATTTCAGATAAACAACCACATACAACTGGGTTCTTTCATTTTCCATCTCTGGAGCAGATCTGCTGCTGTGTTTGGGATCATTTCCTGTAACATGACCAGGTTTCAGCCAAGCTACAGACGTCCTCACATTTGTCTCTAGAAGACTCTGGTCTACAGAGAAGCTCAGTGTCCCCTCAGTGACTGACAGCTGTCCAGGTCCAGACCATCATCCCTCCACCGCCGTGCTTCACAGAGGGTCTGAGATGTTTCTGCTGGTGTTCTCCAAACATGGTTCTGGACATGAAGACCAAACATCTCCTGTTTGGTCTCATCTGTCCAGAGGACTTTGTCCCAGAAGTCTGCTGGTTTGTTCAGAAGCAGTTTTCTGGGCCTCAGTCATGCTCCCATGTTGTTTTTAGACAGGAGAGGTTTTCTCCTGGAAACTCTTCCAACCTGTCGTGGTTCGGTCTTTTGACTGCTGTCATGGACTTTGACATCTAACGTGATCAGTGAGGGTTGTACGCTCTGAGATGGAGCTCTTTAGTTTTTTTTCAGTTCCTCTGATCTTCAGGTTTCTGGGATGTCCGCTCCTGTCCTGGATGTTTCTACTTGTGAATAATCTTCTTACTCTAGAACGTTGAACTCCATGTTTGGAAACTGTTTTAAAACCCTTTCCAGACTGTTGTGTAGCATGTCGCAATTTCTTTCTAACATCATTGCTGATGTCTTTCCCTCTTGCCATCTTTTTAGGGCACACCTGAAGGCTCCTGACCAGAAAAGCATCTGTTTTTCTGGAGGTCTGATGATCAGTTCATCAAAGAACCATCCTGGCTGCATGGATGGGTCTTTCATGGCTAAGTACCCCCTGTAAGGAGGTACTTAGTATTGCCCAATCCATTGATCGGTGAATAGTTTATGTTGTTGTTCATCTGAGGTTGTAATTACCTGAAACAAAGAGCCACGATGGTCAGATTTCATGGTCATCTTTCTCCCGTTTGTAAACAGAAACACGGCATTAAGAGGGGTCCTAACTTGTGTCATTAACGCAGGTGCGGGTTTACCGTTCTCAGTCTGAAATCGAGCTCTCTGATTGCTGAGATCTGAGATTTGCTTGGCGCTGTCATCGTTTTTGGTCTTCAGCTCCATGAGCTGATCTTCAAGTGAGCGACACATCTTCTCCAGGTTCACCTACAAGTGTGAAAGTTCACATACATTCAAGTGGTCCTAATATTTTAGCCCCTGACGCCTGGATAAAAGTTCTCATCAATCTTACCTTTGCTTTTGCAACGGTTTCCATATTGCTGGCCAGGTCATCGATCTCCATCTTCAGTTCGCTCTTTTCCTTCTCCAGCTTCTGCTTGATCCTCTGGAGGTTGTCGATCTGCTCGCCCAGCTCGGCCATGCTGTCCGCCTGCTTCTTGCGCAGTGCGGCGGTCGTTGCCTCGTGATGCAGCGTGGACTCCTCCAGGTCGCGCCGCAGCTTCAGGAACTCGGCCTCACACTTCTTGTTCATCTCGATCTGCGCGGTGGTGGCCCCTCCGGCCTCCTCCAGCCTCTCACTGATCTCCTCGATCTCTCTGGTCAGGTCCGACCTCTGCTTCTCGATCTTGGCGCGGACGGCACGTTCAGCCTCGACTTCCTCCTCCAGCTCCTCTATACGGGACTAAAAAACAGACTCTAGTCTAAAAACCGTCACGAGAGGGGAATTAGTCACTGTCCATCTGAGTCTTAGTACCTGGAGCTCCTTTATCTTCTTTTGGAGCTGATTGTTAATTGTTTGCTCGTCTGCAATCTTGCTAAGCAGCTGGTTGTTTTCAAATTCTTTCCTGTGAAGATCAGAAGATAAAAGGTCCATTTGAAGCTTGGTTTCCTCATCGATGCTCTACAAATCATTGCATGAGCTTACTTCTTAATTTTCTCCTCAGACTGCTGTTTGTCATTTTCGACATCCATCAAGGATTCCTGTGTCAGCTTCAGGTCTCCTTCGAGCTTCCTCTTGGTCCTCTCGAGATCCATGCGGATCTTCTTTTCCTGCTCCAACGAGCCCTCAAGCTATAAAAAGAAGTTACACAAAGTTAATTAAGACGTCTCGTAAGACCAGACCACAGACCTGCAGCAACTCACATCATCCACTTGCTGCTCCAGCTTGGACTTGGCTTTAGACAGAGAGTTGACTTTGTCTTCCTCTGCTTGAAGATCGTCCAGCGTCTGCTGATGGGCCTCTTGAAGAGCTTTCTTCTCCTTGGTCAGCTTTGAAATGTTTTCATCCTGACCAGCCAGCTCCTCCACAAGGTTTTTAACCTGGGAACAGACACAGAAACACCTGACTAGAACGGATTTGCGGAGCCAAAGTGCATACGAGCGTGTTTTTCAGTCCACACTGTTCTCAGGTGGTTCCATGATGCTGGAACCGGTTCTTTTCTTCACTTGTGTCTTTTAAATAGTTTGGACTGTTCTGAAGTTTGCGTTCTGGTCCAGCCTTCTTCACAACATTGCTTCAGTTCATTTCCTGTCACCTGACCCAGCTCAACCAAACTTTAGCTGTCAGACAGATGTCCTCTCATTTGTCTGTAGAAGATTCTAGTTTTCAGAGGCGTTCCTGGTCCACTCAGTGACTGACAGGTGTCCTGGTCCCAGACCATCACCCCTCCCCCACCGTGCTCGACAGCTACGGTGTTCCTGCTGTCTCTGGTGTCTCCAGACATGGTGAAACATGGAGACCTGGCATGCAGCAGGTGATGTTTTTTCTTTCACATGTCTGTATTGTTATTAAATGAACAAACAACAACTCACCACTTTATGTCTCTTAAGGGTTTTTAAAATAAGAGCAGCATCATGCTTCATTTCTCATTTCCTTAACAGCAGCAGTGACAGTGACCTTGTTTTCAGTCGCATGTTTCTCCTTCTCAACTTTGGCCAAAGTGATCTCCAGGTCATCGATGTCCTTCTTCAGCTCGGAGCATTCGTCTTCCAGCTTCCGCTTCTTGGCGGTCAGCTCTGCATTCATCTCCTCCTCGTCCTCCAGTCTCTCTGCCACCTCTTTGAGTTTGGCCTCCAGCTGGATCTTGCTCTTGATCAGGCCTTCACATCTCTCCTCTGCATCACAGAGATTCTCTGAATCCTGCAAACGACATTCAGCGTCAACATACAATAACAGATTTGACTGAGATCGGTGCCTCATACTTGCAGATACTCACAGCCTGAACCTGCAGAAGGAGGTTATTTTTCTCCTGCAACAGAGAAACCATCTTCTCTTCGAGCTCCTTCCTCTTGGCCTCCGACTTTGCCAGATCGTCCTTACATTTGATGAAGTCCTCCTTCATGGTCGCCATCTCCTTTTCCGTTTCTGCACTCTTCAGGAGTGGCTTTATTTTGAAGAAAAGCTTCATCCAGGGCCAGTGTTTCACATTCATGAACGAGCGCAGGTTGTACTGCAGGATCCAGACACAGTCCCTGGATGATAAACAGACGCCACTTTTACCTTTATGTTATGTTTTTAAAGTCCTGATTTGTTTTTTAGCATCTGAGCTGATGTCCTCACCTTTGTGCAATTAACTGGGAATATTCTTTCCTCATCAGATAGCCACGACAGAGAGCTTGAGTCTGAGTCACGAGAGAAGCCAGTTTTTCATCTCGCAGCTCCTCCAGAGTGCCGAGTAAGCCGGCTTTGAAGAAGACCTGCAGCCATGTGGAGTAATGACAGCACATCCGTTGATCCGTGATTTATTCACGGCCGCCTTTAAGACTTGTAGACACATACCTTAGTTGAACCAAATCGGTACTGCGTATGGTCGATGTCAATGGAACCAAGAAGCTTCTCAGAAGCTTTCTTTCCATCAATGAACTGTCCCTCTGGAATGGCACTCGCATTTAGGATCCTGTACCTGTTTGGAAAAGACACCCAATGGTACCTGTTGACTCATGAATGATCTACAATAAATCCCCGCTGCTCAACAAATGCTGCGTCCAGTTAGGAGTCGGACCTCTGCTTGAAGTCGGCGTAAAGAATCCTGCTGGGGAATCCCTTCCTGCAGATCCTGATGCCCTCCAGCACACCGTTGCAGCGTAGCTGGTGGATGACCAGATGGTTGTCCATGATTCCTGCAGAAACGTTGACACAAACGGACTGGCATCGGACACAGAAACATGTTTTCCTAATGCTGGACTTTACCGGCAAGCTTTAGCTTTTGCGCGTACCAGGTGTTTTAACCTCATTTGGAATCAGGCATCGCACAAAGTGAGGATGTGTGCTCCTCAGGTTGGTCATCAGCTTTCCCAGATTTTCCTATAAAAGAACAATTGATAAAATATTTAATTATATCAAACACTGATACTAATAAAAATACATTTTATTTACAGGCACATTTCACTGACCTTACAAAGAACACCAATTTTACAAATAACAACAAAAGGGAAATAGATTAAAACTTAGGCAAACTCCATCAAAATAAAAATACTGAAATAACAAAACACTAAAAAATGCAACATTTTATTGTTTGTTTGTTTTGTGGGATGTGGCTTGGCCCCCCTGCCCAAGGGGAGCTGTGGGTCCAATACAGTTTTGGTAGCAGAAGCCCCCAGTGGAACATATATCAGTTGGACCCCACTTACAAACCAGGCAGGTCCAAGTCAAAGTCCGGATGGGCAAGTACGGGCAGGGCCACCGTAGGCTCTATGCAGTCTTCACAATTGATTGTCAGTTCATTTAACCATACTGACTTTCTTCAAAATTAAAACAGCTGATTACTCTTCCTACCCTGAAAACAGCAGACACGGTCTGAAACGAGCCCCCCTTCTTCTTTCCTCCTTTCTTCCCACCTTTGCCTCCTCCAGCATCCCCACCTGCATCTGAAAGAAAGAAAATAACAAACATTAGTTTGTATTTGCCAAAGCTTGACCCCAGTCCTGCCCTTTGTAGAAGCTGTACCTGCTTCTGCACCAGAAAATGAGGCGTACAGGAAAGACAACAGTTTCAGTGATGACTTCTGGTACAGCTGCACCACCGACTCGTTCAGGGGGTCTTTGTTCTTCTCCAGCCAGCCGGTGATGTTGTAGTCCACCGTGCCGGCGTAGTGCACCAGGGAGAAATGAGCCTCGGGCTTGCCTTTGACAACCTTTGGCTTTTGGAAAGCATTTGTTTTTCCAAGATGCTGGTCGTAGAGTTTGTTCTTGAAGGAAACGTCTGTGGCCTTGGGGAACATACACTCTTCTTCAAGGATGGAGAAGATACCCATTGGCTGTTGAGCACATTATGGGAGCATGTGAGACATTTGTGAGACATTTGTGTGGTGTCCAGAATAAAGTCTCTGCATTATCACAACTTTATCCTACCTTTTCTATGAGCTCAATGCAGGCTGCCAGGTCCATGCCGAAGTCAATAAACTCCCAATCGATCCCTTCCTTTTTGTACTCTTCTTGCTCCAGTACAAACATGTGGTGGTTGAAAAACTGTTGCAGCTTCTCGTTGGTGAAGTTAATACAAAGTTGCTCCATGCTGTTGAACTACAGCAACAAATCAGCATAAATGTTTGACAATAAAACACCAAAATGTGTCTAACAGATGGAAAACTCACATCAAATATTTCAAATCCAGCTATGTCCAACACGCCGATGAAGAACTGCCGCGGCTGCTTCGTGTCCAGCATCTCATTGATTCGAATGACCATCCACAAAAACATCTTCTCGTAGACGGATTTGGCCAGAGCACTAACTGAGTTGGTGACCTGATGTGGTAAAACAGTCCAGTCGTGGATTAAAACCAGTCATAAATGTGATTAATAACCGCTCAGATTAAATCTTCACTGAGAGCTGCATTTCCACTGCTCTTAATTCAGTCTGACGCACCACTGATTATTAGTTATTGCACCACTAAGTTACTAATGTGCCAATAATACAGTATTACCTACAGTACCATTAATTTGTGTTTTTTGTTGTAATTTACTGCTCATTTTTGTTTTTATTGGATATAACAGTAAAATATTCAATTATAAGATTTGGAGGAAGATTATGCTGACACCCAGAGCACGTAATGCTGAGCAGTAAATTCTTCAAGTGAACAAAGTAGATTTATAGTTAGAAAATTCAGCAGCAGCAGCATCTTTGCGACTGTGGACATTTGTTGTTTTCTCTTTCACAGATTGAATCTTTGTTGTAGGGCTCCTGTCTTTCAACATGTCCAAGTGGAAACAAACACTGAGTGAACTGGATTGAAGTCACTCAGATATCCATGCCTCTTGATTTTAGGTAAGAAAGAAAAAGAACAGATGAATACATATCTTATTAGAAAATAAAAGCAAGCCATTGGAAAATGAATCCATCCATTCATCTCATTTTCTACACCCACGTCATTGTCTTCATTGCAGCTGTGGTGAATTTCTTAAATAAAACTCTTTAAAAAAAAGACACATACATTGTAAACTAAAGAGTTGGTCATGGAGTTCCGCAGGGTTCTGAACTAGGACTAATACTTTTTACTTTGTATGTCCTTTTGTTAGGTACTATTATTAGGAAAAACTTAACATAAACACTTAATGCTATGCCGATGACACTCAGCTATATCTATCAATGAAGCCAGAAGAGAAAAGGAAAATGTAAAAGTAAAAAAACAAACAAATTATATTTTTAAATAATAAAGAACATTTGTGTGGGATCAAAATTGAAGCAGTTTGGAGTTAGAATTGACTATAAGCTAGTCCAGAGGGGGTTCAACCTGCATGAGAATAAATGACCATTTTAAACCTCTGACAAGATTCAAAAATGATTATGTACTTGAATCATCGTGTGGATACAAACAAACTGAATCAATCAATTTAACTTTGTATGTGAAAAAAGGTGTATGAAAAGAACTGCTTGAACAGGAGCCTCTATCTGTTTACAGCTACATTATCATAAGTCTGTACAAGTCGACTACCGATTTGCACAAACTGTTGTCACTGGATGCCAGCGGAGACTTCATGGCCTCGGCTGCCGTAGAAATGGATAAGGATTTGGTATTTACGACAAAATAGGCAAGTGTTATCTGCAGAGGCCATGAACCCTCCTCCTTACGTGTCTGTCGAAAGTATTTCATGAATCAGCACTTGACTTGTACAGACTTTTGTTTTGCTGTTAATTATAATTACAGACTAGAGTGACTGGCTGTTTGCCTGAAAGGATCCGAGGATAAAGCTCAGTTAAGCAGCAGGCAGCCTGTACTAACTGTGCATCACTAAACTATCGCAGCCTGGCGGTCCCCTGGTGTTCACAGCTGGACCCCGACTCCGCCAGCTGATCCACCCAGGTAGCCTATCCCTTCACACTGACAAACCTTGCCTGAACCTCTGCTGAGACCCAGCTGCAAGAATGCATCATTTCTGTTTTTTATCAACTTTGATGTGTGTCAGAAACCTTCTAGCTGTTACATACCTGCGGGACCGTCTGGCCTTTTGTGACGTATTCATTCCCCACTTTGACTCTGGGGTAGCAAAGACCTTTCAGCAGGTCCGCGGAGTTCAGTCCCATGAGGAAGGCGACTTTGTCTGCCACTGAGAGACAAACAGCACATTTTAGTTCACCGCGGCATCCATACTGGTAAGGAAAGGTATGGAGGACCCACCCTCAGTGCCGTCAGGCTCGGCTTGCTCTTCCCGCTGCTTCTGCTTGAACTTCATGTTCCCATAATGCATCACAGCCCCCGTGAGCTTGTAGATGGAGGATTTTTCTTCATTGGTGAAGCCCAAGATGTCAATGGCAGTCTGTAAAACATGACAGATAATCAGCAGAAATGTAAGATGCGGCCCATTAGAAGAGCTGAAAAGTGAGGAGTTGGCTCACGTCGGTGGCCACCAGCTCCTCTTTGTCGTCGATGCTGGCCACGGTGATCTGCCCCTGACTTATCATGGGGAAGTCGTACGGGTTTGTTGTAATGAGGAGCATTTCTGCAGAGAAACAGCTTTTACTGAAGTTCGGTCTTAAAACTGAATCACTTTTAAAGACTGCAGCTTACCTATGAGCTCCGGCTTGTGTCCGGTCATTATCTGATAGAAGATGTGGTAGCTCCTCTCTTCAGCTAACTGGAAAGTGACTCTTGACTTTTCCAGCAAGTCTACATGAAAGTACATGATTAGCAATTTCAAATACAGTTGTAACAGAAGTTTACAATCAATTTAAGAGACAAACTCTTTTTATTCTTCTGTTAGGATTCCCAAAATGTCCCATGTTGTGTATTGTTGTTGAACAGATCAAGTATAAACACCAAAGTCCTTCTACAGAAGCTGCTGAAACCAGGGAGAGAGTCATATTATCTTCTTATCTTATAATCTTCAGGTAAATATTAATGTGAGCTGAAAGGCCATGCGGCGAGAGAAAGCCACTGCTCTAAAACCACCGTAAAAAAGACAGATTACAGTTTGCAGCTGCACGTGAGGACAAATCATCATCTTTGAAAACTGATGAGACTAAAATGTAACTACTTGGTCATAATAATCATTGTTCAGGGCTCAGGACACCATCCCCATTGTGAGGCACAGCGGTGGCAGCATCATTGTGTGGGGCTGCCCAGCTGGATGTGAGATGCTATCACCCTCTCTACTTTTTTAGACAAAGCTTAAAACATCCCTTTTAGCCTTTTTAGAAGAGTATATAATTATATAAATCAAGGATTTTGTTATTATTGATGTTGTTTTGATATCCTGTTTTATAGGGATGCGGCAAGATCTCATACCATGAGAGCTTATGATATTACAGGAGACAATATCTCTCATCACGTGAAAAGCTGTTTTATGAACCAGCCTGTAGGTGGCAGATGCTGCTGGCTGACCCAGCACCACTAAATAATAATAATATATAACTGTTATAACATAATTATAATGATTATTCAGTTGCACTTCACATATAGAATAGATAGAGGAGTTATGGAATTGTGACATTTAAAAAAAAACAAGAAAAGAGTTAATTTGTAGATCTAAGCACATTTAGGAGGTTTTTTTCTTCGTCTCCTGTGACATCATTCTTCTACAGCTCCATTACAATTACATTCAACCATGTCATGTAGCTACTTCTAACAGCCAATAGCCAACTGCTTTACATACGTTTATTTCTCAGAAATTACAGTTTTTTTGTTTTATTTTTGTTTCCTTTATACGGTTAGACACTTTGAGCGACCTCGTTTGGAAGGTGCATGAGGTGGGCGTGTTCAAGTTGGCTTCCCGGGGCTGTTTACTCCGCCCATGTGGAGCATGGCGCCATGCAGCACGAGGAAGACGAGGCTCTTCTGAAAACGTCTGGGTGACATCTAAGGTTATTTTCCAGTCCAGCAAGTACTAACCAGGTGTATGTGAACTTATGACTTCGATTTTAATAAAAAATCTCACTATTTTGACGTTTTACCAGTTAAAAAGCTTTGAGAATTTAAACAGGCCTACTACAGAGAACGTTCTCTAAACTTTCATGTTTTCATGCTTTCAAAAAGGTAAATTAATGCAGGTTACAAACAGTATAAACCCAGATGAGGAACTTACAGGTTTCAATGTCAGCGGACGCCAGTTTTCCGGTGGTCCCAAAGTGAATTCTGATGAATTTACCCTACAAAATGTATCGTCTTCAGTGAAACCAGGAATATTACCAACTATTTCAGTGGAAAACACAACCACCGTTAAATATCTTTCATAACGTTATGAAACACTGAAAAAGCAGTTTTTCGTTTAAAGACTTACAAATCTTGAAGAGTTGTCGTTCCTCACGGTCTTGGCATTCCCAAAGGCCTCCAGCAGAGGGTTCGCTGAAATGATTTGATCTTCCAGGGTTCCCTGGAAACAGATCCGGCTCCATCAGAAACACAGACTCTTGTTGAAGGCGTCGTGGAAGGACTCCTGTCCTGACCTGATTACCTGAATTTTTCCAGACGACTGCTCTTTCTTGTCGCCGCCGCTGCCAGCAACCGCGATTGTCGCGAAGTACTGGATGACACGCTTTGTGTTGACCGTCTTCCCCGCACCAGATTCTCCGCTGTGAACCCAGAATATGAGACAACTGAAGCCAAACCTCCGTAAATACTCTGAACTTACAAGTTCTTTCAATACTTTGAAGAACATTTTTATTATTTCGTTTATACGAACAACAAACTCACGTAATCAGGACAGACTGGTTCTCACGATCTGTAACAAATAAAGACAATTAAAAGTACTAGAACTTTATACTCCCCCAGATTTCTACATCTGCATTTATTTACCATTAAAGGGAACGTGTTAGTAAAAGAAAGTAAAAGAGACTTTTCTGTGATTGAAATGACACTTCTGGGAATAAGTTCCTAATAACTCCTCTCCAGGAATTACAACCGGATTTTGACATTAACTGGCAGCTGGCTGTTCCTTTGCTTAAGGATTCCTTTATCCAGTTTGGTGTTGTTAACTACCTGGACCGGTTTTACGCACCACTCGCAACAAGACCGGGGATCAAAATGATCTCAATAATAGAAGTGGGATGGGATTCCGTTTGGGTCCAGATTACCATTTGCATGGAAGCACAAAGCTGTAGGACAGATCCAGAAAGAGGCACAGCCTGAGCTCTTACTCACCTGTAAGCATGTTTTGATATGCGTTGTCAGAAACAGAGAAAATGTGAGGCGGAGCCTCCATGCGCTTCTTCCCCCTGTAGGCCGCCACCACCTGTGGGTCGTACACTGGCAGCCACTTGTAAGGGTTCACGGTGACGCAGAAGAGCCCGGAGTAGGTCTGCAACGGGGGTGGGCCGTGAAAAAGAGCCACCGAGACGGGCAAAGACAACGTCCTTCCTAATACTCACATAAATCATCCACGCTGCGTAACGGTCTTTGAGGTTAAACAGCACGGAGGGCTCGTTGAGGTGCGTCATCATGGCCATGTCCTCGATCTTGTCGTACTTCGGGGGATTCATTGGATGGCAGTCTTCCTCCTTAACTGTAACAGTCTGCATGCGCAAAAATAGACGAGGGGATGTTCATTTAGTGTTGTCACGAATGCTTTCATGCACAGTGCAGAGTTGTGGGTTAATTGTCTCATGCCGCCTGAAGACATTCACACCTCGCCAGCCTCGGTCTTCACGGTGGCTTGGCCACCTTCTTTCGCCTGGATGATGCCTTTGACATACAGCTCCTTGGCGTTGGGCACAAAGCAGGCTGTTCTGGCATCGAACGGCCGGTTCTGGGCCTCCACGCGCTCCTTCTCGGGTTTGCGGAGAAAGACGGCTGCCGGCCCATACTGGGCCATCTCAGCATCTGAGCTCATGTTGATACCTGGAGACAAACATGGGCATATTTTACTGAAACGTTTGCATGATTTTTAGTGAAATAGTGCAGATGTTTGCATGTTACCTACCAGGCCTGCCGACCCCGGGTCAGACGGGTCAGAACAATAAGCAGCTGCAGCAGGGAAAAGTAAGCTCCTGAGCACCAGGGAACGTGCAGGTAGACAACAGGACTTTCAGTGTGCATCAGCAGGAGGCTGAGGCTCCTTTTATCACCATCTGAAGCAAGCTGGATGCTCCAAACTTGGCAATGTCACTTTGTTGAAATGTCAAATCAAGCTGCATTATCAGTCCTTCCCGACACTTAAATGCGACACAGGATCTTGTAGTGGTAATAGGAACATGTCAGCAGCAACCGGCGATGATCCTCACGCACTATTTTTACATGCCTTCCACAGGGCTGTCTTTAGCTGCTTCACGTTGGCTGTTCAGCAGTGCAACAGCTCACATTTAATGCATAATTAATTAGTTCATCAGCAAGTCCAGTCTGACAAGTCTCTTTTGTATTTGTGGCTATTAACTGCACACAAACGGGGCTTCTGTGATGCTTCGTGACCTTTGTGTTTCTCCTGGACTGGAGGACCACCTGCTCATTCACCTCTAAGACACCTTGGTGAGATTTACTGGCTTAAAGTCAAACACATGTCAGTGCAATGTCCAAATGAGGACTTAAAGAACATGGACTCATCACTGCTGCTGGACAGGCGGCAAATGAAAAGGTTTTATACCAAGACATTCCATAAAATCCTTACAGAGCCTTTCAGTACTTGTTTTAGATGCATTTCACAACTTTCACTCTTCAATTTGTTGATTAGAATATGTATCAGTGTCTCAATTTAATGAAATGTGGAGAACATGTGAAGAACCATAATTACAGTTGGGACGGGCTCTATCAGAACTGTGACCCTGACAAAGATTAGAGCAGGTGTAGTTGGTGGCTGCGTGGGTTCAAGAACACTTCCAGAATCACTGTCTGTGTACATGTCATCACAAATGCTGACTGACGCTCCATCCTCACAGAGAACCTCTCCATCCATTATCTATGCCCGCTTTATCCGTTTCCGGGTCACGGGGGTCTGTCGGAGCCTAGTAGGGGTCCACCTGGACAGGTCACCAGTCCATCCAGGGCAACATACAAGACAAACAACCAATCACACTCATCAATCAACCTACCCTGCATGTTTTTGGTGGAGGAAGCCGGAGAACCCGGAGGGAACCCACGCAAGCATGGGGAGAACATGCAAACTCCACACAGAAAGACCCACCGGGCCGGGAATCGAACCAGGAACCTCCTTGCTGTGAGGCAGCGGTGCTGACCACTAAGCCACTGTGCTGCCCTCACAGAGAACCAAACTAAGTAAAGTAGAATGACCTTTGCTGCAGAGCAGTGGTTTAAAATGACTATTAGATCATGAAAAGCACATTTATCAGGGTAAATTACACTTGTGACAAATGAACAAAAAACAGTTTGATTAAGACTGCACCTTCTTTTCTCTGTTTGTTGCATCACGGTTGTCACAGCGCTGCCACATCTCCTGCACATAAATCTGACCATCATAACTCACTGGAGACGTTTTGGTTTGTTAAAAATATAAAAACATTCATTTATGATACAGGATGCAAAAAAACAAGTTTTCATTGGATGTGAACTCAGTTTAGAGATGAATTTACTTTTCCTTCTTTTTTGACTCGCCATACCGCTCAGTTTCTGGTGATTTTCTCGTCATTCTGACAGTAAATATGAATATTACAACAGTTGGAGCAGATGCACAAAGAACATTGCTGTGCCAAGAACTGACCCTTGGGTGACGCCGTCTGTTAACTAATACAAACGCTCTTTTTGATTCGATTTGGTCATTTGTGGTATTGACTGTCTGTCCCCTGGTGCAGCATTGTGAGGTCGTTGTTGGTCGGCCAGCTTCAGAAACTCGTCTGGTTTGTCTGTTTTGTTTACAAGTTAACACGTAACCGCATCAAGGCTGCGTCCGCACCGCCGGCAGGTGGAAACACATGGCAACCATTTTGAACCACATTTAGAATGAGCATGAGAGCGCGGCGGTAATTCAATATGTCATCGTATGAAGGGGGAGACGTGCACAGAAGCAAGTGTGAACAGCAGCTCGTCAGCAGCTCGTCAGCTTGGAGAGCCAGCGCCGGGTGTTCGTGGTTTAGTTGCTTCAGTGTGGAGGAAAGTTTGTGCTTTGCTCAGTTTTTATTTCACACTGTAACTTTAAGATTTGAAGCTTTTCTCATTAATATTCGGGATTTTTAAAAGTGTCCTCTTCAACAAAGGATGTTAGTCCGACACGAGGTTAAACTTTCTTACTGTCAAACGTTTGCATCCTTGTCTTTTTGTGTGTCAGCTTTTAGTTTCTAAGGAGTTGCTTTATAGCAGTTTTTCCCCTTTTTAGTTCTTTTCTGCCCCTTTGTTGTCATTTTGGGTGAAATGGAACTTTAATTAGAATTTGTGTGCACTTATGTGCACTTTAACCAAACTCAGAAGCCAGAAAAGCTGCAGTTCATCGCCTGACCACTGGGGGCTGCTTCGACAGGCTCACGACAAAAACGTGCTGCCAAAAGCCGTTTTGGTCTCCAAAGGAGACGGCTCCTGGCTGCTTCATCCGATCCACGCTGGAGAAGCTGCAGAGCTCACTGTGAACATCTGCAGCAGAATATCCCATTTTAAATGTTTCCATGAAGAAATCAGAAATGACCACTGCATTTAGCTGAACCCAACCGGGACGTTGGACGGTTGGCGTTTGGTTAAACGGCAGCCAAGTTAGCTGCATGCTAACTGGCAGCGCGTTTGGCCATTTGCTTCTGCTCAGTTTAGGTTTTTCGTTCTTTGTAGTCATCCTGTTTCTGTTGGGCGCCGTTTGTAAAGCGCCTCACACAATGTTTAAAAAACACATTCATCATGTCTTCCTATTAAACTAGAGATTTTTGTTCTCTTGTTCAGACATGTTGTTACTTTGACAGTTTCAGCGTCTCGCTGACCATAGTTGGGCGGTGAGACGCTTCTGAAGAAGGTAACAGCTGAACCGAACCGACCGAACCGACCGAACCAACCGAAACTGTCAGGGTAACATCCCTCTTTTTTTACCTGATGTCTGAACAAAAGAACAAAAAACTAGTGTTTAAAAAAGTGGTATGAATTTTTTGAAAGACACTTTTTAGCACATTTGTTAACTTAGAAATATGTTAAATAGTTAAATCTAAACATAAATGTTACACCTCAATGTTAAATGCTTAATCCGAATTTAAATCAAAACATTAAATCTGCCTGTAAATGGAGTACCAAAATAAAAGCTTGATGACTTTGGACAATGTTTGTTTAATGTAGAATTAAATAGTGAATTAAAGTTGACTTATTAGGAAAAAATGTATACTTGAACATATATTGTAATAATAATTATAATATTAATAATAATAACCACCTAAATTAACAAAAATAGGTTTGGAGTAATTTTTCTTTGAAATTACAAAATAAAAAATTTAAATGACCCCAAACATGTTGGTTTTTCCACTATTTTGTGTAATTGTTATCACAGTAATGTATGTCAAAGGTTTCCTTGATATGAATTAGTTGGTTCTATACAAAGTTTGAAGTCCTCAAGCTTTTATTTTGGTACCTCATATCAGCATATCAGCTAAATATTTAGTTTCACCCAAAATAGTATGTAACATTTAGGTCAAATATTTAGATTTCCCATTTAGATTTAAAATGTAAAATTTAGGTGCAACATATAATATTTAGATTTATCTATTTAACATATTTCTAAGTTTGGACTTTCAAAAATTCACACCGTTTTTTTAAACATAATTTAAAACTAAATGAGACAAAATGTTGCTGTTATTTTCAGCATCAGGTTCTTTACAAACGGCGCCCCGTATCTTTCTTAATATTTTAATTTCTGAGTTGTTTTCGTCTTTTTACGTCTCTGTACAAACTGGTTCCACTAATTTTCTGTACTTTTGCTTCTTTATCGTTGTCTGGTTTTTATCTCTACCTACATGCTTATTTGTTCCATTTTAGGTTTAATTTGGTCATGCTGTAACTTCAAAGTTCTCTACATTATGTCTATTAAGTTCCTTCATGCGAGACTGGTCCATCGGACGACGTCGCTGGTCTCCGACTGCTGAGCTGGTGGACTCGCGTGGTCCCGGCTCGTAGTGTCCTGTTTCCGTTAACAAGGCGTCAGCTCCTCCGGTCCTTCTCCATGTGCTCTCCCAGCTCCTGGAGGTTACCTTCAGCGTTTATACGTAACTCTCCCCAGCTGAAAGTCACACATGCACAGCAGTAACTCTAACCGTTCTTCACAGGGATCTCGGCAAATGCCACCAACATACCAGCTGCTGCCGATTACGGCAGAGCTGACGGGTGAGAAAGTTCAGACCCTCGTTTGTCACATTTTTAAATTGAATCATGTTCCAAATGTTGGCGGCAGGTAATGGGTCTGCAGGGGGGACAGTTTGGAAGATTTACCTCCCACATCACTGTTTTGACGGTAACCGGGTTTCTTTCAGGAAGCGGCTGGAATCGAACGAGGAAGTGGGAACTCAGCTCTTGAGGACGCGGTTTAGCTAAAACCAGGCAGCTCGACTGTTGACTTTTACCTTTTGGTGACTGCTTAATCCTCTAAAACCTCCTTAGAAGTAGTTTTCAGTGTCAGTATCGGCCGCATGTTCACCAGACGTGGCCCAAATCTTTCGGTCTTCCGACCACATCCGGCCCAAGCAACACTTGCTGTATCCATGTGAAGAAAAGAGAGTCAAATTTTGGCCACATTTGGCTCATACAACACAATCGGGACCCAAGTCTGGCTCGGTTCACGATCTCTGGGACGCGTCTGGTCCCCACAACACTAACCAGAACCATAACTGAGCTATAAGAGCCGAATGTGGCCCAGATTAGGCCCAAATGTGTGTGATGTCTTTGGATGTCTGATCCGGAATGTAGAAAAGTGGGCTTTTGTGTGATTTATATCACCAAAATCAAATGAGGCCACTAAAAAGCTGTGAAATGAGCAGAGACGAAGCGGATGTTGGGAGAACGTTTCCTTCCTGACTGCTCTGTCAGCTGTGGGGTCTGGCGGAGGAGGGATCATGGTACGGGTTTATGCCTTTTTCCACCAGCGTCTGGTTCTGGGACGTCAGCAGCAGATCTTTTCTATCCTGGGATCAAATTAACGCCTCGGACTTTTTGAAGGCCCCGCTGCTGATCTGCTGGAGGAGGTGGCTCCTGTAGAGGACTGATCTCATGCTGGGGGTTGTGATTGATCTGCAAAAGCTTCGGATTAGGTCCTAAAATAACATTCATGAAAATCGTAAGGATGCAGGTTTCCCAGCAGCGGGGCGGCGTTTGCTCGTGTTACCTGTCAGCCGCTGTGACGACCAGCGTGTTTATTTCTTGTGTGAAATGTCTCAGCTTGAAACCAGACTAGTCTGCATGAAAGTCTGCTCTAAATGAGTTGAGTTCAAGAAATGTTTTTAAATCAATCTGCAGCTCAGGTGTTTCTGCATCTTCTGACGTTCCTGTGTGGAAGTTTCAGGACGACTTGTTGGCGAAAGTACAGCAAAGTTCAAAATAGAACCTTATCAAAAGAACAAATGTGGGTCTTGGGTTTAACTCCACTGGAGGACCGATGATTTTTCAATACTTTTTCACATTGATTGATTGATTGATTGATTGATTGATTGATTGATGGCAGCTACCACTTTGTTGGCTGCGTGGCGTCTACTTGCACATCTGCCGTCTTCACGCTGCTGAGACAGACAGACCTCATCTGTCCGAGCGTCCTGACACTCCAGCAGACTCCGTCTGGTTAACAGAACAGTCCTTGTTGTGTCCCATTAAATCAGAGTCCCGACTCAGACCGACAACCGCTGGACTTGTCTGCCAGACAAAGACTCATAGAAAGCGTTTCCACCCGTCGAGACTGAAGCATGTCGTTTCCAGGAGGAAAAAAGCCTCTTAGTTAGAAACATATTCCTGTCTGTTCCCTCTCTGCTGTGTCTCCAGGCTTCGGATCCCTGTGGACAGTAATGAGATCGGTTGATCCACTCTGTGTCTTCATTGGAGTTTTCCAGCTGCTTGTCTGACAAATCCTCCACATCACAACATGGTAGGAGCTTTATTTGAATTCCCTTTTGTGTCCTAAAGAGTGGGGACACTTCTGTCTCGATCTTTCTTTGAAAGATGACGTAATGTAGATGAATCTGTTTAAGTTTACAGGTTCACCTGCAGACTGATGAGCTCAAGTAAACTAAACACAATTCTTCCGCGGTGGATGTGGATAACCAGTGATAAAGTTCATTTTAGAGCCGATTAATAAATGCAAACCAGGTTTTATTTATTTTATATGTGAGAAAAAAATCATATAATCGTAGCAGAAAGATATAACCTCAGACAATAATATCATTTTTCATTTCTGTCATTATTTATTTAAGATATTTAAGATAAATGAAGATAAAACGAACATGTGGGCAATGATAAGTACCCCCGTATAGCTTCCAGAGGATTTAAGAGGATCGATTCAGCTGTTGACGACCTCGTCTGGTCTGGATCATTGTGTCATGTGACAGGAAATGATCCCAAACATGGAAGCAGATGAAAAGTGAAAGAATCTCAAGGTTTTGGAACCTGGTCAAAGTCCAGACCTGGTTGAGATATTGTGGCGGGACCTTCCGAGAGCTGCGTAGTCGTGAGTATCCTCAATCAACTGAAGCGTCGCTGGAAAGAAGAATCGCCAGGACGACGATCCCAGTTCCTGTTTGCATGTCAAACATGAGGAGCTGCAGCTCACAGAAGAGCTTTTAGTAATCTTGAAGTAACTAAATATTTTGTTTCTGTTTGAAGAAGTAAAGACAAGCGCCTTCCCTTCTCCCCTTTCCTTCCCGCCTTCCCTTCTCCCCTTTCCTTCCCGCCTTCCCTTCTCCCCTTTCCTTCCCGCCTTCCCTTCTCCCCTTTCCTTCCCGCCTTCCCTTCCCCCTTTCCTTCCCTTCCGCCTTCCCTTCTCCCCTTTCCTTCCCCCCCGCCTTCCCTTCTCCCCTTTCCTTCCCCCGCCTTCTCCCTTCTCCCCTTTCCCTTCCTTCCCTCCCGCCTTCCCTTCTCCCCTTCCCTTCTCCCCTTTCCTTCCCGCCTTTCCTTCCCGCCTTCCCTTCTCCCCTTTCCTTCCCGCCTTCCCTTCTCCCCTTCCTTCCCGCCTTTCCTTCTCCCCTTTCCTTCCCGCCTTCCCTTCTCGCCTTTCCTTCCCGCCTTCCCTTCTCGCCTTCCCTTCTCCCCTTCCCTTCTCGCCTTTCCTTCCCGCCTTTCCTTCTCCCCTTTCCTTCCCGCCTTTCCTTCCCCCCTTCCCTTCTCCCCTTTCCTTCCCGCCTTCCCTTCTCCCTTTCCTTCCCGCCTTCCCTTCTCCCCTTTCCTTCCCGCCTTCCCTTCCCGCCTTCCCTTCTCCCCTTCCCTTCCCCGCCTTCCCTTCTCCCCTTCCCTTCTCGCCTTTCCTTCTCCGCCTTTCCTTCCCGCCTCCCTTCCCGCCTTCCCTTCTCCCCTTTCCTTCTCGCCTTTCCCTTCCCGCCTTCCCTTCCCGCCTTCCCTTCTCCCCTTTCCTTCCCGCCTTCCCTTCCCGCCTTCCCTTCTCCCCTTTCCTTCCCGCCTTCCCTTCTCGCCTTTCCTTCCCGCCTTCCCTTCTCCCCTTTCCTTCCTGCCTTTCCGTCCAGCCTTTCCTTCGCCACGCCCCCTCGGTCTGTGAAGTGGTTGTCTGGTCATTTATGAGGCTTCCTCTTGTGTTGTTTCACAGTCGCTGCTGTTAGAAATTCCCGCTCCCGCCTCGGGCCACAAACCAATCAAGTGAAAAATGCTGTCTTTTACTTTTGCTGGAGCGCCGAAAATTAGTTTCACTGTTGATAATTAAAGCTCGCTAAGCACTCAGATAACGAGCTCAGAACAGAATTAAGATCTTTCACTTTTTTGTGATGAGGGGTTTAAACTATTTTTTTGAATCTGAATTCCTTCTTTCCCTGTTGGCACGTCGTTGAACCAGCAGAAGCTCAGGAGAGAAAGCAGCAAGCCTGGAGGTGTCAAAGGTCGGAGGAAAGTTTCTGAAGAGCCTCAGTCTCCTCTGGTCTTTAAAACTGCAGCGCTTCAGCGATGGTACAGAAGTGTTAATTCAGTTTAATTATATAGTCGCGCTTTTTAGTGTGCTCGTGTTTGGACCGTTTCACTTCCCGCGGCGGAGGGCTGAGGCGGGCTGCGTACCAGGCTGCAGGAACCATGAATAAACCCTAATCTGATCATAGTGGGTCTTAGATTAGCCCGTGTGTCATTATGTATTTTTACAGAAATTAGGCCAAAAGAGGAAGAAATAAAATCGTGTGGGCAATACTGAGTACGTTGCAGTCAGGAGCTGCCATCATCAGCAGCTGTGTGGACCTCTACACACGTTTTCAGTTTGATGGTCTGCAGTGTTCAAACGTGAGATTTCAGTCTGTAGTCAAAGTCCTCAGTAACCCGAAGCAACGTTGTGAAGAAGAATGGACCACATTTACCCCACAACCATGTGACGCACTGATAACAAGGCAGACCTACAAGCTGCTGGATCACGGGGTACTTAGTATTGCCCACAATTGTTAGGTTTTGTTTTTTTAAACAAATAAGTCAGTGTTTATCTGAGGTTGTGTTAATATCATATGAAGACATGTCATATCTACAATCAGGTGAATTTCATTGGTTTTACACAAAAAGCCGATGATTTCAACGTTTGAACTTGTTTGAACCTAACTCATGTGTAGTTGAGGACCAGGAACTGGATGGTGACTTAGCTTCTTCTCTAAAATGTTCACATTACAGATATTTAGACAACATTTTCCAGACATCTCCTCAATAATTGAACGTGCTCTGTCGTCCCAAACTTGTATTTCTCCTTCAGTATGACGGCCCCTCATTTTGTTCCCGTGATACCTGACTACAACCACTAGAGGGTGTTTACTTGACTGTAAACATAACGGTCGTTTGATTTGGATCAATTCCTGAATTGATGAATAATAAATGGTTTGTTGGTGATAAATCATGATTGACATTGGTAATGCACAGACGTCCTCTTTGGTTGTTGTTTTAGGAGAGGACCGTCTCCACCTGTCAGGAGGTCTTTTATGTTCTCTGTGCTGGAAGGAGCTCGTCAGCATCAATAAAGCGTCTCAGATTCCCCAGAAATCCCGGCTGCAGCTCTCTGCTGCTCCCACAGCAAACTGCACTCAGGAGCAGAGATGGAGAAGAAGCAGCTTTAATGTTACCCTCCAATCGATTCTTTCCACCCACTCTGCACTGGCGCCCAAGCGATCAAAGGAACACGATACGACTCTTTTATCATTCTGGCAATAATCCCCCACCCCCTCGTTTATATATGTGCCCCTTCACATCCGCCCACCTCCCCTCAGATGTCTGACAGGAGAGCCCCTCCCCCCTCACCGCGTCCCGAGCTTCGCCAGCCCCTCCATCAGGCTCAGCTCTCAGATGTGAGCCGGCCACGCTCGGCTGCATCTGCTGATGAACAGCCAGAGATCCCTGCAGATTAAAAGCGACTCTCCCTTGTAAAGCACACCGCGGTAATTTGTGCTCCTGCGCCCGGAGCGCAGCGCGAATGAAACGGCTCCGTGCTGGTGGAGGCTGCTGGGGACTGCTGATAAGGCGGAAGGCAGCGTTATCAGTGTTTATCCACTCAGTGGATCAGACATTCACGATCCCAATCAGACCATTATTAAGCAGTGAGAACCGCTGAAAAGTCAAATGGGAATTTGATGGGACGACTCCTACGTTTGCATCACTTAGATTTACTGCTTCTGCACGCTCCAGAAACTTTGACAACGCAGCATCAGCACCATATTAGGGACATTTCTTTAAAACTCCCAGTCAGGGTAAATTCAGCTACTCCACCTGTCGGGGGCTCATCTGGTAACAGGCACAGCATCACCTGACTGAAGGAGTCACTTCTTCTACTCTTAAGGATCCAGTTGTGCTCAGGCTTAATCAATGATGCGAGCACACTGTTGCCAAGCAACCCCCATCATTTACAGGGTACCAGGATCACCATCCGATGTAAGGCGTGGGGATGTTGGAGTCAAATCTGTTAAATGAAGACATCAGACTGGAGATACACTGACTGTTGTTGGTGAAAATGACATTTGGTCACATTAATTTAGTTAAACATGTCTCCCTTTGTTTAAACGTCGCTGTCTATCAGGTTTAAACACCCAGCAGGAAGTTGGCATCCAGCTGAAGGTTGAACCTCGGAGCAGCAGGGTTTCAGAGGTCATGTGACTACTTACATCACACCTGGTCAGGTTAAGATTTAACTGTAAGGTTGCGAGAGGGCAGGTGCTACTGGAACATTCAAGAAAACGCACACGGTTACAGGAGAACGACCTCCCTCTGAAGGGTGTGTTAACCGAAACCCTCGTCAGACGTTCATCAGGCTGCATGTTCTGAAGTCAGCTGGAGATAACGATGCCTGAATAATTGGATCTGTGATGTCACAGCACCCTGACAGCCTGAGCCAATCATAAATGATCAGACCAAGATCGATCCAAATACAGTAAACGGTTGTTTGTCTCCGTTTTTCTAAATTGCAGCAGCAGGTTCCAGCAGGAGAACCCGGATTCATCCATCAGGGGCCAGCGGCACTGAGCTCTGCTGCCTCCAGAGAGGAGCCTCTTCCTCCAGGATGGAGCAGCTACACTTCTCCTGAGGGGCTTCGCTACTACGCCAACAGCTCCAGCAGAGGTACGAGGCAGGTCGCCGGCATGCACACCACAGGCCAAAAACCTCCGTCCTCTGTGTCCTCCTAAAGGTCCACATGTGGTCTCGACAAGGTTCAGGGGGACGAGTTCAGCATGCTGAAGTCCACATGAGTCATCTCAAGCATCTGTTCTGTCACAGTTAAGACAGAAATGATTGTTGTAGAGAAGCTACAGCCACGTACTTACATCCTTCTTCTTGATTGACTCCCGTTTGGAGCCCCTAGTGGTCCCTGTACGAACTGCAACTTCTCCTCCCTTGTTGGCATCAGCCTGAAGATTGAAATCTTGGTTCTTGGTTCCACTCACTGAAAATCAGTTGAACCAGCCAGACTCCATGTGGCTGCACCTCCCAGCAGCTGACGGGGCCGGTTTAGTGTAGATGTGATGCCTTCACCGTAACATTGAAGCGCGAGGACTCGTTATGGCTGGAGCTTCAGCCTTCAGGTCTGCACGTTCACGCCGGTTTAATCTGAGCGTCTAACGGGCCCAGCAGCTCGTCCAGAGTCCAGCAGAGAGATCAGATGAGACCAGATGCTTCTGTTCTTGTCTTCACGCGGTGATCTTTACCAAGAAACCCAGCCGTGTCTTTAATGCAGAGGCCTGAAGGCAGGCGACCTGCTTCGGCGCGTGCTTTACACCTCACTTATGAACGAGCCCACGTGGCGGGACAAGCTCCCGCAGGACATCAGCAGCTCCGGCACCGATCGCACCTCGGTTCACAGCACAAACACGCCGAGCGGAAGGGAAAAGGACGTCACCTGAGCTATTTCTGAGCTATCTGCTCCAGACGCCACACTGCAGTCACTGGCGCCGTGTCGGCTTGTTGTCATGTCAGAAGACGCAGCTTCTAAAAGCTGAAACTCGCCGTGTTTGTGTTGGCTAGCTGAGCTGGAGGGTCGTGGAATGATCCGGGTTCAAAGGAGCATTGAGCAGGACTCGGACTCCGGCAGCAGCTGGCTGCTGACCTGGCTGACCTTCATCCACAGACGAAGGCAGCTGCGTCAGGCTGCTTCACCTGGACCCTTCCCAGCACAGTTCCTGGAACCATTAACAGAACAATTACGCTCTTTCAGGTCAGATATCAGTCCAGCAAAACGTCGCCGCGCTGAAATGCAGCTGTCAGTCAAAGACGCCCACCACACCTCCTGTTGTGATTAATTCTACACTAATAAACTTAGAGGTCAGCGGAGACGACCCCCATTTGACACTAGTGGTCAGCTGAGGAACTGCAGGTTGGTTTTTACTTCAGGGCCGAATGTCGCTCCTCGATTTAAAATGTCTGCAGATAATCGGTGTTGCAGGTTAAGTTCACGTTTAAAACAGTTAAATCCTACAGCTAAAACATGAAGAAATCTCTTCTTCTATCTTTGAAACGCACTTTTTCATGTCTCAGCCTCTCTGTCTTTGGCGTGTTTTCATCTCTCATCATCTCTTTTGTTTACGTGGGTCCAGAAACGACATGGCGCCGTCCCTCCTCGTCAGCTGAGGCCCCACAGAGACCGCTGGCACCACTAAACTCCTCGCCATATGGTAAACCGGGCTTTTATTTTCTCAGCCTTCCGTCTTTGGACACAGTTTTTGAAGCGTAAACATGAAGGAGGCAACAAAAAAAAGACTTAAAGACCAAGAAGTTGTGTAATTCCAAGACGAGCGGAGGAGGAGTCTCATTTCTGTCTTTAGTTTGCAGAAGCCTCCATTTGTAAAGATTGGGACTTTAGTTCAGCAATTAATTTTTTTCTCATTAATGTGTATTTGGAAATAATCAACCTTTTAAAAAGCTTTCATGATCATCACTAATCTGCTTATTGTGTTGGGGAAGGTTCCTGCCGCCTAATTTGACAAAAACACGAGTCATAGTGTTTTTTTTCCAAAAGACTTTCTCCCAAGAGGTTCTTTCAAAACCTTCCACAAATCCCTCGTAATACTTTTCTCTGCAGCTGGAGGAAACCCAGCACTTTTATTTTTTAATGAGAGGCTTCATCACTGGCAGCCTCGTCCTCGCTCAGCGACGCTGAGGCAGATGGCAGATGGTTTCCTTCCTCGCTCTGGCGGGAGGCCCAAACGCACTTAGAGGAGGGCGGAGCGGCGAGGAGGGCGGCTGCGGGGGGTTGTCAGCGTTTAACCACACGATTGTCATCCTCCTTAGAGCCGAAAACTTTGATATCAGCCAACTTCAGGGTTTATCTCACATTTGGGGTTCATAAAGGCAGAGATTCTGATTTTCTTCTTTGTTTCTTTCACTTGTGAGTTTATAAAGTTAGTTTTTTTCTTTCACCACGCAGCACATCTTTTCTTCTTTTTTTGGCTGAAATGGCTCAAACAAGCCATCATTAGAAATACAGGTTTTCTTAAACGTTTTGACCTGCTGATTGTAATTTTGGCTGATTTTAGATTTTATTTTCTAATCACCTTCATACATGAATTAATCAACAAAGACAGACAGTAAAAGATGCAGCCTGTGGCACACTGAGCATGCTCAGAAGGGTCAGGATCAGCTTTATCAGTTTGTTGTCTCAAATCTTTTCTTATCCTTAAAAGAAGAGGAAAGACATCAACAACATGCTCTGGTCATCTTTGAGCTGTGCACATGAGACATGTATTGGTAAATTCTTAAAAGATGATCGGTATCGGTCCATGTCAGCAAATGCACTGCAAAACCTAATTTCTAAGAAAATAAAAAAGACCTTTTCAAGGAAATTGGAAGACTATTTTAGACAAGTTTTAAGAATTCTGATCAAGAAAATCCTTCTCACCTCGTAGGAAAGTCAGTACATAATCTTACACATGGCCCCTGAAAAATCTAGGAACGGCACTGCTGCATTGAGGAAAGTTTGCACACGTTGACCTGAAAGGATCCCGTAAAGCTTTGAAGGATGTTTTCATCCTGAAGAAGACGTGTGTTCTTTCTCGTGCAGAAATGGTTAACGACATGAATCACAAATCTCTGGAAAGCTCGGTTTCACTGGTCACTGACTGGTCCAAACGGTTGCAGACGCCTCAGTGACCCTTTCTAAGCTGAGTGGTGATGAGTTCTGCAGCGGTCTCTGTGCTGACCAGCGTCCCCGGCTGTGGCGTATGACCCGGGGGGTCGCGCTGCGCCGGACTCGCGTGTTTAACTTCAGCTGAGGACGGGCCGCGTTGATGTGCAGCGAGCAGACAGCTCATGAATCACGAGCGACGAGGAGCCATCGTGGGGCCTGCAGGATGAAACCGGGAACGTTCCTCGTTCAGAGTCGTGAACCTCGAGGGCAACAGTTAACAATAACCTTTCTCAATATGTGATCTTCTGCATACATAGAACACTGAGAAAAACCTTGAAATAATCCTTCTGCCCTGTTTTATCTGCGATCCCTCCTCCTGAGGTCTAAACATGAATAAATGTAAATAAATGTCCAGATAACATAGGAACACTAACATTAAATCCGGTTTTAAGCAGTGTAGGTTCGTGTAGAACCTAAAACACCTACGTTCCAGGTTTTAAGGTTAAACCATGTTTGTAGGAAGTTTCCAGAATGTTCCATCTGTTGTCGGCTGCAGAGCAGGACTGACGCTCTCATTTTCACCTCTAACCTGACCTCTTGGGTTGTTCTTCAGCCAGCAGATGCAGCAGCAGCACGAGGACCGCCCGGCCCCCGGAGGCGGCTCCCGCCCCCCTGAGGAAACCTGCCACGCACAAACAGGTGAGCAAAAAGACGCCGTCGTGGGGACAATTACACTGTTGTTGTCTGCAGCAGGAGCGATTACAGCGCTGGTCTTCGTGGTTTTCCTCCAGAGTCTCTGGAACACTGAGCCGATTTATCTGCGCCTCCCTGGAGTGCGAACACCGCTGGCCGTACGTTTGATTAGAAACATGTAACCAAGACGGAGGTTTGTGTCGCAGAGGCTGCTGAGGGAACCAAAGAAACAAGTTACTTTGTTTACTGGGGGAGTTTGACTCTGGTGGCATAAATGCGACGCCTTCGGGAGTCAGTCTCTTGGTTGAGGCCAGTTTTGGTGCAGTTCTAAAACCCCAACAATAATCCAGCCATGTACAAACGTAACGCTCCCCTTTTCACCCGTATGTTTGTGTGTAAAACACAATCAAATTCACTTGATCATATCAGGTAAATACAAGCTCAGACAAACATCTCCATTTGAGTTTTTTCACTGTGCCGTTATTTATTTAACAAAAGTGAAGCTAAAAGAAAGAAATCATGTGAGAAATCCTAAATAGACGTTCCTGCTTCCAGACGGTTTAAGAGGCGAACCTGCAGGCAGGAGCTGCTGATGGTCCTGATCATCAGCAGGTCTGCAGACCAGCAGATGTCTGGGCAGTTTGACGGTGTGGAGTAGTCAGGCGTGTGTTAACACAATGCCAAAAGGACAAGACACCAGAAAAAGTCTTAGAGAAGTAATTGTTGCTGCACATCCGTCTGGAAAGGCTCATGAAGCTGTCTGGAGACAGTTGTCACTCTTCCCAAAAGACTTCCCAGGTTCCATTTTAAAGTTCACAAAAGGCACAACTGTGAGAAGAGCGAGCAGGTACGGTTTGTTTTGAAGGGTTGTGATTTGCAACGAGTTAGTTAGCACCACGTCTGGCAAAAGCCAAACACGGCATTTAATCCGAAACGTTTTAAAAAGCGCCAACGTTGGATCCTCAAGCTATCGAATGATGGGGACACTCGCTATTGGCCACATGATTCTTGGCTTCATTTTTGTAAAAGAAAATACAGACAAGGTTCAAAGTTAAATGAATAAAGTCATAAAGTGTTAATCTGAGGTCGTGTTTGCGTAGTAGAAGAATGTTTTTACCCCAAACCCGCGAGGATTCACAGAGGCGGAGCAAAGGTTTGCACACGCTTGTCTGTTGAGCAAATACAGGCGGGATGTCCAAAATCAGGAGCTTCGGTTCACCGTCCTGTACTGAAGTAGAAGACCTAAATGACCCCAGCTGTAGGGTAAGACATAAGTAACCAGCACGAGGAGAAAGGGGCTCCAAAACGCCTCTGGATGACATCACAGTGGGTGTGTCCAGGTCCTCACAGGCAGCCTATGATCCGCTCTGCTTGGTCTTTGGATGTAAATGTAAATCATCTTTGGAGCATTTGAGAGTGAGAGCTTTGATAAATAGACTCTAAAGCGTTTCAAGCCCTCAGTGGCTGCTGTAAAACTCCTCAGAGCTGCTCTTCCTTCGTAAAAGCAGCATTGTGGAGTGCACCAGCACCTCCGCCCACTCCCACAGCTCTGATGACTCCGAGCCAGCGTGGACGCCATGCCAGCTCACGTGATTAATTACGAGTCAGATGAGGGCATGCCGTGTCAGGATCATACAGCAGAGGATCGATGGACGGTTGGGCCATGTGGGCGAGATGAGCTTTGGACTCGAGTGGTGAGTTTATGAAATACTGGGCTCAGCGCCGGAGCCCCGGGACCACAGATCACTGGACCCGGACCGGGATGTTTTGCACGGCGAAGGTGAGAACGAGGCTGCTGCTGGGTGTGTGAGATGATGTGAGAGCAGCGCAGGTGTGACAGGTGGCGGTCTGGGTCATGACGTCAGCTGCTCCGCTGTGCGTGCTGCTCATGTGTGATGCTTCAGGCGAGGCAGAGGAGACGCTGTCGCTTCGTCGTTCTCCTCAGGACTTGTTTAACCCTTCCATGTGCATGCAAACACACCGAAGCAGCAGCGTCTGATTGGCTGGCTCCGCCTCCTCGTCCTGGTTCACTTGCTAAGGTGCTGTCATGACGGGGGGTGGCAGGGATCAGGTAAATAAACCCGCTGCTCCTCTTCCTCCCCCTCTCGTTGTTAAGGAGCAGACATGACATCTGAATCGGACACATAAACTGTAATCCTCCGCGAACACCCGCTGGGGTGACGGGGGCCTGCTGGAGCGATCCCGGGTCCACCTGGACTGGTCCGGGCAGCCTTGTATTGGTTTTGAAAACATTCACATTCACTAATTTTTGGTAATAAAATATCAATTTAAGGCAAAAAATATCATTTAGAAACTATAAAATATTAATTTGTGGTATATGAATATATATGAATATTATGTGAATATAGAATTATAATTATTATAATTAAAGCCGATGTAATAGTCAGTCGTGGCCATAAAACCTTATTTAAGGCCCCAACAAGTTAATTTGCATCGTCTCCAACCTCCAGCCTTCAAACTGACAGCAGTGTAGCCAGAGGCTGGACTCCTTCACGCTCTCACGGTCCTCTGAATCCCCCCCACCCTCCTTAACCCTCAAACCCCCCTCCCTCCCGCTCGCTCCACAGCAGCCTTGGTGTGTAGCGGGAGTGAGAGAGAGAGCAGAGAGGCTTTCCCAGAATAGAGAAGCAGCAGGAGGAGGTGAGAGGGATGATGATGGAGGCCAGCTTCGACACTGAGGAGAGTTTTGACGATCCCTCCTGTCTCGCCCCGCAGCCCCCCGGCTCCGTGTCGCCGGCTAAGAGGCAGATCAAGGAGGTCAAGGAGACCAAGACCACGGTGGGTATCCTGAAACTTAACCCTCTTCTTTTATCTCTCCATTCTCAGATCTCCACTTTCCCCTCCTTTTTCCCTCCATCTGTTGACATCTTTAAGCCCGTTTAGTCCAGTTTTGGGGTTTTCCGTCATACTGGCTGCGTGGAGGTTTTCACCGACTCCTCACTGTTTTACTGCCAAATATTAATTCTTGTCTCGAAGAAACTGTCTTATTCCTTCTTTCCGTCCAGTAGGAGAGACTCCTGCTGGTATTTTTAGAATCCTCCATCTGTCAGATGAAGTGATCTCCGAGTGTTTCTGTCATCCAGTTGTTGTTCAGGGTGGATCTGCGTCCTTTTGTCTCATGGCACAAGGCTCCGGTTGAAATCGGCGGGGTTTTGGTGCTGGAGCTTACAAAGGGGCTCCAACCGCTTCTGCAGTAGTTGTTGCTTCATTTCTGTGAATTGTGCTCTGTCTTTGTGTGAGGATGGCCAGTCTGTGGTTATGTAATCTGTCAGTCCATAAGGAAGGCTCTGGGGGGGTGGAGGTTGGGTTCAGTGGTGATGGAGATGGCAGACAGGTGGGTTTGTGTCACGTTGACCTGCTGCAACCAGAGCAGCCTTCAGTCTGGCTACAGTAGAGAAAGAAAAAAACAACCTACCAGACCTGTGAGAGATGCAGCAAGTCCAGTTTCCATGGTGACAAAGGCAATAGCACCGATTAACGGGCGTTGAAATGGAAAACATCGCCACGGGAAAAGGGGGGAGAGCTGCTCAGGTATCCACTGAAGACGCATCATCAAGCACAAATAAAAGGTCTCCGTTCTCTGCTGAATTCGTAAGCAGAGCCGAGGAATTTTAATGTTTTCTTGGAAGCTGCTCTGCAGAGAAGTTTAGGCTGAAAAACGCTCCTGCAGCTCCACAACAACGAAACACAGGTGAGAACGACTGACGTCAACCCCCAGAGGAGAGTGTTGGTTCACCACAGTCCACCTCACATTATACAACCCCCTCGCGGTTGTCATGGAGACGCACACATGTATGACCGCAGGGGCACCGGACCCCTGCAGGATGCCGGGTCGCCACACGTCAGAGAGAAGCAGCTGCTGCGCAACCTTGTCTTTAACCTTCAGCCTGTGTTTGACCGATCCTACCAAATATTTTAATCTCTAACTAACAAGCATCACCGGAACCAGGAACCAGGAATCACTGGAAAACGGGGCAGGAAACCCCGGCTTCAGGCCTGTGCAGACCGTTTCAACCGCACCAGAACTCAACTCCGACAGCGAGCGGCGACCAGGACACATCGTATAACAGTGAGAAGGAGCGGCGGCGTCATGCTGCAAACCGGGCGTTTATCAGCTGGTCCAGGATCAACAAAAACTCCAGACCTGCAGTTCCTCTACCGACCACTAGAGTCCGGATCTTTTTGCCCTCCAGTTAAAATGTTGAACTTTACATCAGAAGTAAACAAATTTACTGTCTGAAACAAAAACTAGTTTTTGTCCTTCTGACAGTTGTACGGGGGAACTTTTATGACCCTCATCAGATTAAATAACATAAAGCAGTCAGTGTATTTATAATTGGGGGCGTGAACTTTTAATTTGCAGCAGATGAGTAGCTGTCATCACTTTTGCAGCGTCGCACTCAGCAGCTTAGTGACTTCTGAGATGTGAATAAAAACATTAAACACAGGAGATGCAGCTGCAAATATTCGCCGGCAGCTCTGCAGCTTCTCCGATGTGAATCAGCTGATTGACTGTAAACCGTTCCAGTGAAACACACCCAGCTGATGTGTTTTGGTTTGGGAGGCGGGAGTTTTGATTGGTCCAGACACGCCTGGAAGCCTTTCATTCCATCCATGGAACATGCTTCTGTGCAGGAAACCTGAGTGACATCACAGCAGGTTTGTCCAGTTCTTCTTATACGATTTGATGCCCCCAGCGAAGGCTCCGCGTGGGGCACATAAGAGGTCAGCTGACAAATCAGTTATATTTGAAAGGAAATAATGCATTTTCTGACACATACGTATGAAAAACAAAATCTTTGTGACAAACCTCCAAGACTTAACACGAGTCAGAGGCCTTGATTGTGAGCTCGCTGACTGGACTAGTTTATTTTTCCATTTTCGGCTCAGGTGCAGCCTCTCGCGCCTTTGACGTCCTGGATTACGAGTTTGTTGTTGAACGATTGTCACGGAGCTGCTGTATTTACATGTCATGCATGCATAGATGTGAAAGCTGAGTGTTTCATCTAAATTTGCGAAATGTGTAATCTGCGGTGCAAACGTACCGTTCCCACGCCGGCCTGCGTTCAGAGGTCAGCGTGACCTAAAGTGGGATATTTGTAAGAGGTAGAGAATATTATCTTTATTGTTGCTGGGTTCTGTCACCACTTCCTCTGGCCTCTTAGTTGTTGAAATATATTCACTATAAATGAGTGGTTTTAATGCAGCGATGTCAAAAACAGACTCGGTTAGGAAGGACGCATAGCAACTGGACCTGTTGCTATGCTGCGTCTTCTCAGCGGAGCGTCATTTGGCGTTGTGGCGGGAGTTTTGATTGGTCCAGAAAGAAAAGGCAGCAGCAAGAAAAGAGAGGAGCTGTGAGATTGTTCCGTTGAGGGGTTGTGTGTGTGTGTGTGTGTGTGTGTGTGTGCGTGCGTGCGTGCGTGTGTGTGCGTGCGTGCGTGTGCGCGCGTGCGTGTGTGCGTGTGTGTGTGTGTGTGCGTGTGTGTGTGCGTGTGTGTGTGTGTGTGCGTGCGTGCGTGCGTGTATGTGCGCGTGTGTGTGTGTGCGCGTGTGTGTGTGCGTGCGTGCGTGCGTGTGTGTGAGTGTGTGTGTGTGAGTTGTGTGGCGTGCGTGTGTCGTGCGTG